>VZSZ01011077.1:186222-253558 GCA_013398815.1 Ibidorhyncha struthersii
GTTGGTCGACAGCCAGCTGAATATAGGCCAGCAGTGTGCCCAGGGGACCAAGAAGGCCAACAGCATCCTGGCCTGTATCAGGAATAGCGTGGCCAGCAGGACTAGGGAAGTGATAGTTCCCCTGTACTCAGAACTGGTAAGGCCCCACCTCAAGTTCTATGTTCAGTTTTGGGCCCGTCACTACAAGAAAGACATTGAGGTTCTGGAGTGTGCTCAGAGAAGGGCAACAAAGCTGGTAAGGGATCTAGAGCACAAGTCCTACGAGGAGCAGTTGAAGGAAGTGTGATTGTTTAGTCTGGAGAAAAGTAGGCTGAGGGGAGACCTTATCACTCTCTGCATCTATCTGAAAGGAGGTTGTAGCGAGGTGGGGGTTGGTCTCTTTTCCCAAGAAACAAGAGACAGGACAAGAGGAAATGGCCTCAAGCTGTGACAGGGGAGGTTTAGATTGGATATTAGGGAAAATTTCTTCACTGAAAGGGTTGTCAAGCATTGGAACAGGCTGCCCAGGGAAATGGTTGAGTCACCGTCCCTGGAGGTATTTAAAAGACGTGTAGATGTGGTGCTTAGGGACATGGTTTAATGGTAACTTGGCAGTGCTAGGTAATGATTGGACTTGATCTTAAAAATCCCTTCCAACTTGGGTGATTTTATGATTCTATGATTCTGTGACTTGCTCAGATGTAGACATCTGTAAGGCTAGCATTACTTGGGAATAATCCTTTCCAATTTATCTGCTTTGGTCCACTATACTGTTTATCTCCCAAACTCCTCCATGATGTTCTCATAACGTTTTCCTGGTGGCAGAATTCCACCACAATTCTTGGTGTCAGGTGTTGTGGGCTGACATAGATGGATCCTGTTCCAAGCACCCATAACTGAAAGCTTTATTACAGGATTAAAATAATTTTGCACCCTCAGGTGTGATATGTCATATGTACAAATAACTAATGTCGTTCAGTAATTGGTGCTGATTGTTTAGATACTAGCAGAATTTCCTAAGCATTCAGTCAGCCCGTATTTTGAAAGCACGATGTGAGAAATTCATATGTCTCAAACAAAGATCTCCAGAGCAAATTAAACTTCTCAAAGGTGTAGGTACTCATTCGCTCAACTGTTTTCACCATGCCTCAACTCTCTGTTTTGCCTTTGCTAACACATTTTAGGAGACCTAAAAAAAACCCCAAACTGAAAACCTAAACAAGAATGTGCCTTAATTCTGGAATTTAATTTGAGAGCTCCAGCAAAGAACAGAGCACTGCAGGACCTGCTGGCTGCCTGAGATGCGTGTTGCAATGCAGTGAGGCAGGGAGCTAATTGTAGGCGCCCAAGTAGATCTGGTCCCTTAAATAAAAGTAAATTGGGTCCTTCTAGGAAAGAAATGAAGAAAAAAATGCTTTGGTAACAGACACAGTGCACAATGAAGGGGAATGGGAGAAAAAAACAGGTAGGGCTATTCCTTTTCCTGATGTCTCTGAAACAAGGCACGCAGAAACCCAGAGAGAGACGCAGGAAGCAGTAGAGCTGTTTTGGGATCAGAAGACAATATGTCTAGAGGATGAGCAAGGCAATGGGAAAGACATGCAGTAATGTCATGACTCTCCTGCTCACAGGTGTGACAGGCATGGCCACGCTCTGGTTACAAAGGGCAAAGGAGAAACCGCTTGAGTTCTTGGATCTTGTCCCGAAACCCTTTCTGCCAGCACTTCTAACTGGGCAACGGTAGGCACCAAAATCTTTGAGTGCAAATCTCTGAAAGGAAACGTGTGCTGAGTGAGTCCTGTGTAAGATAACACAGTAACCTCATGCCAGTAAAGTGCCCAACAGCAGCTTTGTCTTTTTTAATCATATTGATTAGGTTGATAAAGAAGTTATCCTTCCTAGACAAATACTGCAGTAGTTTCTGGCTCTTACAGCACTGTTACTGAAATGTGGAGTTATTTCTTATAACTTTACAGCTATTTCAGTTCTTTTTTAAACTTTTTCTGGTATAATCTTGTTTCACTCCTAATATGTTGTGACACATCTTTTACCCTGGCCCTACGAAAAGAAATAATAGTATATCCTCTTCTACTAGACCGTTAGATGGAACTTTTTTCTTCAGTAAAAACAGAGAAAGAAATCATTAAATGAAAGAACCTTAGTCCATCTTATCTAAGGTATACTTTTGTGTGGAAGGTGTATTTTCCTGCCACAAACATTCAATGGAAACAGTATTTCTGGAATAATTTTCAGAGACCCACAAAGCCTACAGCTCCAGGGACAGTGGGGTTGGAAAGGGCATGCCAAGGGGAGCATGGAATTGCACCAAGTTTGCTGCCTCCATACCTTTCTAATCTGGGCCATCCATGGTGCTGGGGACCTCAGCCTCAGACCCTAACCCTAACGCTAATGTCAGCTTGGGGTTGAGACTGGTGCCCCCAGCACCATGTGTGACTGGTTTGGATTGATCCTGGCTGGATGCCAGGTGCTCACCAAAGCTGCTCTACCACTCCTCCTCAGCTGGACAGGGGAAAGAAAACATAACAAAATGTTCATTAGACAAGGACAAGGAGAGATCATTCACCAGTTATCATCACAGGCAAAACAGACTTGGCTTGGGGTAATTAGTTTAATTTATTACCAATCAAATCAGAGTAGGATAATGAGAAATAAAACCAAATCTTAAAATCACCTTTCTCCTATCCCTCCCTTCTTCCCGGGCTTAACTTCACTCAGATTTTCCCAACCTCCTACTCCTGAGCAGCACAGGAGGACAGGGAATGGGGGCTGTGGCCAGTTCAACACATTGTTTCTGCTGCTCCTCCCTCCTCAGGGGGACCACTGCTCACACTCTTCCCCTGCTTCAGTGTGGGGTCCCTCCCATGGGAGACAGTTGTCCATGAACTGCTCCAACATGACTCCTTCCCTTGGGCTACAGTTGTCCATGAACTGCACCAGCCTGGATCTTTTCCACGCTGTGCAGTCCTTCAGGAACAGCCTGCACCAGCATGGGTCCCCCACAGGATCACAAGTCCTGCCAGCAAACCTGTTCCAGCGTGGGGTCCTTTCTCTCCATGGGTCCACAGGTCCTGTGAGGAGCCTGCTCCAGCATGGGCTCCCCATGGGGTCACAGCCTCCTTCAAGTGCATCCACCTGCTCCAGCATGGGTCCTCCACAGCCTGCAGGTGGATATGTGCTCCACTGTGGATCTCCACAGGTTACAGGGGGACAGCGAGCCTCACCATGGTCTTCACCAAGGGCTGCAGGGGAATCCCTGCTCTGATGCTTGGAGAACCTATGCCCTCTCCTTCACTGACGTTGTTGTTAGCAGAGTTGTTCCTCTAGTATATTCACACGCCTCTCCACAAATAGTTACAGGATTACAAATAGTTTCAGGGAAAGGAAAGACCTCTGCACATAAAAAGTATAAAATTAGCAAGGGAGCATTCATTTTAGCTGGTGTATTTTTTTGTGACAAGAACTGGGTTATGGGCTGATCTGAAATCTGACATAGCTAATTACTTCACTAACTAAAATACAATTTTAAGCTCTGAAAGTGTGTACCTCCTCATGACTGAGAAACAAACTCAAGTACATCACTTCTAACATAACGCTGAGGATTCCAAACACGTTTTCTTTGAGAACTTCCTTTTTTTCTTTCTTTCTTTTTTTTTTCCTGTTAAAGTAATTTTTCAGATTGGGTTACCCCTGTATATCCAAATACAAAGGAGAGGATTGAGTTTTATAATCCTTCCCAGGATTCTAAAGATCTGGAAAAACATAGATAAGTGTTTCTTGCGTTTTTTTAATCTTCATTTCTTAAAAATTAAAAAAGTACCTCAAAACTCCAGACAAGTTCCATAAGGAAAACAAAGTTTCAGGAGTTTCTGGTGAGCATAGGCTGACTTCTGTGAGTCAGCCATGGCTGATTAGTGTTTCATGTGGAAACTGGGCAAAAACTCTGTTTTTCATGATGTCATGCTTCACACCTAGATTAACCACAATGTTTTTAGCTGAGTTTAATTTAGTTTCTGGTTTGTTGAGTTCTGCAGCGCTGTAAAAACAAAACACTATAAGGGGCATGACCCCTGTAGAAAGCAAAACACAACAAGGTCTTGCACTAATAGCTGCAAAATACTATTGCTGAGTTCAATGTTTCTTTAACAAATTCCCTAAACTTTCCCAGTCCTTATTTATTAAAAATCTAATAAAGGTAATTCTTTTATTCATTGCACCTGCTGCTCCTTTGCAAGTAATATATATACACTTGTACATGTTTGCATATTTATACACACACATATGTGTGTGCATACACATGTTTTATATATGTATATATTTTATATATGTATAACGTATTTGTCTTTCTACTTGAGTAGATTGGCAAAACTCTGATTGAAACTTAAAGATTGGCTTTAGAAGTTCACGTTAGCTGTTGATGATCCAACCTACATGGAACAAATGGCCAGGACACATTTGGGAATTGGAAAAGAAAACAGTTTGTGTGTTTAATACATGTAAAGTGCCATGACTTTTTAACTGAATTCATACTTTGAGCAACTGAGCATTCATCTGCTTACCCTTTCCAATCATCACTTGGGCTGCTTATGTATCAATGATACATACAAACACAGAAAAAAGAAATTTTGAGTTATGTGTTCCATTTCTCAATTTTTCTGATGGTTTCCTCTCAAATCCATGTTGCTTTGCTATGACTCTGGGTTGATGGTGACTTTTCATGAAAACCAGCTGTCTTGGTTCCAACTGAATTCTTTCTCAGAGGAGGTTTTCAGTGGATGTATACCAAAAAAGTGTGTAGTCTTACCCAGCATATATTACTAAAGGGTAAATTAAATACTTAATGGTCTCCTCTACTGCTGATACATGTGTACACTCCACTAAGACCATGGAGCCTACTAGAAAGTAAAATTGAGCTGAGGGAAGCCATCCATGTATCATATAGTAAACTATAATGTTGCCTATGTTGGCTAAAAAATCCTTTGAAATAAATCTGAAATGGGAAGCTTTTGCTATTGCCATAAAGTAGTGCACAGAAGAACCAACCACAAAGCAGGACCTTGTTGCAGTAGATGCTATAAAAGGGAATAAAAAGCTCATGACTGAGTTCTGAAAAAGTCAAAGGTAACTGTAAAATGAGCATTTTATTGTGTATTTAAGTAGAGGTCTTGGAGCAGGAGACAGTAGGAGCTGGGATTTCAGCTTACTATGCAACAGTTTGATCATTATTTCTTTTTCTCATATGCAACTTCTTCCACTCATCTTTTCCCTGCCCCATTCCCTTGTTACATTTGTCAAGACAGGGTTCTAGATTTAGAAAATCTGAACTTAGATATCTTAATAGTTTTGTTTTTGTCTCATTTTGCAGATGCAGTGCTCTTTAAGGGGCAAAAAGACACTCATTTTTCATTAGTCATTGATTTCATATATATGCTTAGAGATGAAGTGAGGTTGGAAAGGTGAGAAGAGCAGAAGCTTCACTGTATCAGTGCATAAGGAGTGGAAAATTATAGCAGTTCCTACCAGCATGCAAAGGGGAGCAAAATAACTAGGCTGCTGGAGAAAAAGGTCATTTGTAAGTAAGGGCTGGGGAAATAATTTGCAAAAGGAGAAATTATCAATGTGTGTTTACCTGTGTGCATGTCAAGGCTCTGTATGTATCCTGTTGGGATGGGTAACTAAAGCTTTAATTCTGAAACTTGGTTTTGTTCCCAAATTTTCTGAAGACTATTTTATTTTTGATTATAAAAGGGACCGCGTCATTTATTTTGTTCTAAAAAAAAAATAAAATTTAATAAAATTAAAAATTGTATTTATTTATTATGTGAGTGATGCTGTAGAGTATAAGGGGGATTGAATGAAGGCTGTCTCAGTTTTCCTTATTTTTGCTACTTGACTTTGCAAGCTTACTCAGATTATTTTAATACAGATTTTGCTTAGTTTTATCTATGTTTGAATCTTTTTAAAGGCATCATAAAAACATGGTGTTATGGTGCCCAGCACATCTCTGTTTTCCATTTCAGTCAGTAAGTTAAACAACAGTTCCTGTCTCTTCTAGCTAATATCAGAAAAAGCAGTAATGTTTTAGGAAACTTGGAGATCACATGAAGAATTCTCTCTTGCCAAAACACCTGGCTTTGATGGAGTCCCAGCAGGCTTATGTAAAGATTTTTCACAGTTGCTTTTCCATCTGATAGGGAATAAATTCAGTAACTCTAGAGAAAGTGGCTGTTTGCCATGCAAGAATTTAGCATTTAAGCTAAATCTAATAAATGCCCAGAATGTGATGCTTATTTCCTGATTTCACTAAGTAACGTAGATGTAAAGATTTTTATCAAGGATACTGGCCACTAGTCTTTAAGACACTATCAGAAAATCAATTCACCAAGACGAGATTGGTTATGTTCACCCCAGACGTGTTCTGTAATGTCAGACACTTAATTAATATACCCCAGGTCTCCTGTAGATTTAATCTCCTCTCCGTCTGCGTCTCATCTCCGCTGATGCTGAAGAAATACTTGTCAGTGAATTTCTATTTATAACTTTATACTCCTTTTCAGTTTCAGAGCCATGTTTTGTTACCTACAGGGTTTGTAATCTTTTGAATCTGTAAGCAAGAATCAAGCAATTGTGTCCAAGACCAGTCTGGCTTTAGATAACGACATTGCATAATCTCTTCCCTGGCCTTTTCTTGTAAAGTGTACCTCAACTGTTAAAACAACTAACATTAGATTGAGGGTTATGGCTTTTTCATTTACTTTTCTTTTTACGCTAAAAAAAATTATTATCTGTTGCTCATTCTATACACTCAAAAGTCTAAAATAGAGAAGGATATACTTTAAAAAATTTAATTGCTTATCAGGCGGTAGAGGTGTGGAACAGCTGACACACCCCACAGATCATTTTTCTGTATGTTTAAAAATGTCATAAAGTCATTTATGCACAGCCCTCAAGAGTATCTGGTTCTCAAATGAAGTTTTAATTAGTCATACGCCTTACTGAATTCTAAATTAACTCAGGAAAGACACCTGGGTACTATTATGGGAACATAATTATTACTTCTACCCAATATGCAAAACCAGTAAAAAAACCCAACCTCAGCAATATTTTAGAAAAGGGATGATGATAATTCTGGAGGTATTATAAAGCCATCTACACAAATCAGTAGTTATTTCAGAACAGAAATAGTACTATATAATATCTTTAGTTCAGGTTATCTCATCGGGAAGGGATGTATTCATGACAAGAATTTAGAAAAAGGAAAATGGTTAATTTATACACTGACCTGCTTTCTTTAGGGCAGGAGAGAGAGAAAAGAGTAATAATAAGAATATACTGAGAAGTAACTGATAAACTCAAGGTGAACAAGCACTATTTTTACACCCATTCTCAGAATACAGAAATAAGAGTATGTTCAATGAATTTGGAAAACAGTATATATCAAATGGACCTCCTCTTGCTGCACAATCTGCAGCTATTCTACAAGGTGAGAAATACCCAGAAAACCTGCAACAACTTTGTAAATAGAGTTTACAAATCATAGAATCATAGAATTGTTAAGGTTGTAAGGGACCTTTAAGATCATCAAGTCCAACCATTAACCTAACCTGACAAAAAACACTTCTAAACCATATCCCCAAGTACCACGTCTACCCTTTTTTTTAAACACCTCCAGGGATGACGAATCCATCACCTCCCTGGGCAGCCTATTCCAATGCTGGATAACCCTTTCAGTGAAAAAATTTTTCCTAATATCCAACCTAAACCTCCCCTGGCTTAACTTGAACCCATTTCCTCTCGTCCTATCACTTGTCACTAGGGACAAGAGGTCAGTCCCCATCTGTCTACAACCTCCTTTCAGGTACTTGTAGAGACCAATAAGGTCTCCCCTCAGCCTCCTCTTCTCCAGGCTAAACAGCCCCAGTTCCCTCAGCCGTTCCTCATAAGACTTGTCCCCCAGACCCCTCACCAGTTTTGATCTCAAATAGAGTAGGAAGCTTTTAAAGAAATAGATGAAATTCTCTAGGGAATAATTTTAATAAAGACTCAAAGGCATAATATTTCTGTATGCTTCAAAGTATGAGCCAGTTTTCAAATGGTGGTAGATAGAAATAAATGTCACCATTAAATAAAGCTATAACTGGTTTCCAGAAAGTTTCTTCTCTCTTTCTTGACTGGTATGACCCTACCATTCGTACAATCTGCAGATTAATTTCCTTATAATCTTTCTAAGACCCACCTGTCTTGAGAAAGCTGGTAGAAACTCAGTAAGTCAAGGGATTTGGTAAAATCGTAGAGTCACACAATTGATTCCAGTGTCAGAGAATTTACTAGGATTCTACAAGAATTCACTATAAAGAATGTAAATATTATATTTACTGCAAAAAGTTTTACTATAAATAATATCTGAAACTGTAGAAAAGGCATCCTTATAGGTATTAGGTGGTGTTAGAAAGACTGTATTCATTATATATTATCTTTACACAATTTCTTCCTTCCAAACCTCACAAAAGTACTCTGTGATTGATTCTTTCCACATTGGCATCAGATGTTGATGACAGTTCATCATTACCTAGCGCTGAACTATTTAGTTCAGAAGATACCCTCCTACCTTTTGCACACTGCTTATTTAATCTTGTTTACATTTACCTGAGAAGGAAAGATTGCAAACTGATTAAGCCACTTTGCACGTCATAATTAGTGAGCAGGGTTCACTGCTGTTGGATCTGCTGTAACTGTAAAACAGAAGTACAGAATGCCTATTAATTGGAAATCCTTGCAGGAAGTACTGTACACCTGTACTCTGTAGCATTTACCACTTTCCAAACTGTTTATAGCAGTATTATAAGGAATTGCATTTGATGCTGTAAACCCCTTGGAAACCAACTGTTCTGGTTGTTCCAGGGATTGCTTTTTCTACCTGTCTGATTTCAGTATAGTTGCAACTCATTTTGCATGAGAAGTGACTGTTGGTGCATAAGAGTTTCTGACGAGGATTCTTTGATCTCAGACTTTTATCCCATCTTTTAATCCCATTGTGTCTTAGAATGTTTACTTTGTTGGCTTGACAGCAGAATTTGCATGCCTCTCCATATTCTCCTGAGTCAGTGAGATTTAAATAATGTTCCTGGTTCTGTTTGAACAAGCAGCACCCATACATGACATTCAAACCCAAACTAAGGTCTTAGCCAAAGCCATTCCTTTGTAAGATACTTACTAAACTGGCAGCTCTAGTGATGCATAATTAGTGCATCACCTCGTTGGCCTTTGAAGAATGCTGGATTGGAGCAGTTTACTGAGAACATAAGTAACTGATTATTTGATAACTCATTTTAGAGACTGTGAAAAAGGAAGAGATTCATCATGTAATTGCAAGAGTTAATTGAGGTGAGGAATGTAGAAGGCTCAACTTGCCTCTAATCAATAGAAATTCTTCCAGGGAGATATAATGGTTGCGAACATAAAGAAAAAAAAGATAAAAATGAGGAAAAGATTTATTGGAATTCTTAGTCATTCTTTGTCTGAAACATTCTACCTCGTTAAATGTTGGGGATAAACACTATGAAGAAACTTTGAGACTATAAAGACATTTTGTGCCATATAAGTACAGAAAGGTTTTGTCTAAAATATAAAAATATTTCCAATACAAGAAACCCACAGGTACCAGTCAGCATTTAGAAAACTGCACGAATGATTGTGCACCGTTAGGCAATGAGGAGTCAGCAGGAAAGGAGGCGTAGCTAAGAGTGAAGTCAAGCAAATTTCCTGCATCTGTGTTTTCCGTGGAAGGTGCTATTCAGAGGGCATTTCCTATGGGAAATCAGATGCTGGCCTTAAGAGAGATTGCAGTCTCTCAGGAGGAAGTTATGAAGCAACTTGAGAAAGACAAATGCAGTGAATTACCAGGAGCAGATGGTATTAATCTGAGGAGTCTGAAAGAAATAAACTGTGAAATAGTGGACATACTGATGAGGTCCTTCCATCTATGCTGATTGTTACTCGGGCCTTCAAAATCATTTGATTCATTTCATTTGATTTTTTTTTTGCCTCAGGAGAAGCTGGTTTGTTCCAGGATCTACTGCCTGGATGGGCTTCCTTGTGGTTTCTGGGCTGGGCGGATCGCTAGGGTGCAGGATGTGAAGAAAACGAATTCAGTTGGCTTAGACCAGTGTGGCTGCTGCAGAGGAAAACCTTCAGTGCTTAAACTTACGGGCAGACAAAGGAAATGGGGAAAAACTGATTCCCAAGTTAAGTCATGGGAAAAGATTTGCAGTGAACGGCTGTTTGCTGGTGTCAAGATGTCAGCAGTGAATAGGGAGTTGAATAAATCTGTAGGAGATATGCAGTTGTGGGAACTAAAAATTATAAAGAAATGGGAAATACTCTAAGCAGATTTGCATACATATATGTAGGCTGAGAAACAAGATGTCAGATAAGGTAAAATCAGATAAGTAAGGTTAAGGACTACATCCAATATAAATAACGTATCTTCTTATAGACCATAGCTGGTGAATTATAAAAGGCTTTGTGGAGGAAAAATGGAAAATGTCAGAGAAGGATGAAAAATGTATCCGTGGATAAGAAACCTGAATTGCAGCAACTTCTTGTGTGAAACACATTAGGTGAACAACACACAGTGCTTATGCAGCAAATGTGAGTGAGAATTGGAAAGGCAAAGGTTTTATTCTGACAGCTATTCACATAGACATTTCCTGTGAACAGGAAAGCCATAGGAGTGAAAAGTCTCAGGAATTATTTTCACTGAATCATAACAGTGGCAAGATAGTGAGAAACATTGTATTTATAAATGGTATCAATGTGGATGTTTTCTCTAAATGTTCAGCTGTGACATTAAAAGAAACGTTCCTTGTATAAATGCCATTTTGCTGTGCATGACTTCAGATTGTATACTTCTAATGAAATACCATACAGAAAATAGGAAAAGGGATTTGGAAGATTCTGAGAAATTATTGGTGAGATTTTCTTTCCTACTTTAAAAGCACGAACTGAGAAGAGAAAGGGATGTGGCTACTGAAAAAAAATGGAGTGGATCTTGGTGGGAAAAAACAAAACAAAACAAAAAAGCAGAATCCATGAGGTCTACATTCTTCTGAAGTGGGTTCCTAATACACATTTCCTAGGCAAGAGGTACTCCAGTAGCAGATGGAGAACACGCTAGGACAGTGGATTTCATGGAGTTTAGAAGAGGGTCTGCAGTCAAACTAAGTTGTTTTCCAAACAAGAACATGTGGAAGTCAGACAGCTAGCTGAGGGAAGTTGCACGTGACAAAACACGGTTATGGGAAGAAGACAGAATTTGCCTAGTGAAGAGAAATAAAATCAATGGATAGTTTTGCTGTGCAGAAGAATGGCAGGGAAAAACAGAAACAAGATAGGTGACAAGAGAAAAATAGAAACAAGCCATGGCAGAAAAAGAAAATAGAACAGCCTATGGAGTCTGAGACTGGAGTGTAAAGAATACAGATACTATTCAGGTAATTGTGACACTGAGAGATATGATAAGACAGAATGATCTGAGGACAGACAAAAAAAAAAAACATTAGAGAAGAACATGAAATTTGCTTGAACATAAAGAATAGGAGTTTTTATGAACCAAATGACAACTCGTTCCTGTGAGATGCTAGGCCTGCACTAAATAGATGCAGAGAACAAAAGGACGTGCTGGGGATGCACATGAGGCTGGAAAGGATTTTGGAAGAAAATCTATGGGTCAGCTTTCAAATGAGGGCCAATGGTACTCCCAAATTCTCACTGAAATAGATGAAAGACAATTACCTGGGTCAGCAACGTTACTCAAAGAAATGGAAACTCCATTGATCCTCTGAAGAATCTTCCTGTTTGATAGAAAAAAGGGGCCAAATTTTGACAAAGCTATGAAGACAGTATCCGGGTTTGAATTTTTAGAGAAGCTTTTTGATATTGACCGTTGAAAAGAATTCATAAAGGGAAAATATGTTACATTTCTGTGGAGTCCCCTTAAATAACCAAATTTCAGGCTTTTGTGACTCAGGCTAGCACCGCTGGAGGGATACCTCTGACCTTGGAAACAGAAAAACTAACTCAGCAGACACTTCTACAGTCTCTGTGCTTAGATTTAATATGCACAAACATGAAAATCCAGCAAATGGGAAAAAATATAAAGAACTCCTGGCATCACAGGTGCAAGCAGATTTCAGAGGGATAAGAGAAACCTGTTAGAATAGCTACATTGCCTAGGCCAGCTGTTGAAGAGTGCATACAGTTCAAAAAGACAGATGTAAAAGTGAAGTTAGAAGGGGAGATTGTATATGATGATATGATAGATAATGACAATATAACAAATGATAATATGGACAAAGTTTGAATCAAAATTACAGCAAATATACCATCAAAAAGGGGTATTTGTTGGGGTACTACTAAGACTCTTGCAGTCATCTTGTAAAGGGTCCCATAGTCTTCACTGCTTTTGGTCAGAGCTGACAAAAATGGCACACGACTTTCTGTTTCCCTTGGCTTGCCTTCCCATTCCCCTTTTCTCCTAGAGTACTTTCCCCCTGGCTTCACTGAGAAGTTTCTTGCTAGTTACTCCTTTGAGATCATTGGGTATTATGCTGGCCATAATGGTCTTGGTTTTTGATGGAGTCCCTTGGCTGTGTGCTTGCAAGGTCTGTTTCTTCTGTTACTCAGTTTGAGCTTTTCAAAGCAGTCCTTGTTTGTGTGCCACCCAGCACAGCAGGATGCTGCCCTGTAACTTTTAGGTATGAGGATCTCTGGGTTGTTCAGAAATGCTTGTAACTTGTTTAAGGTCATACACAAAATGCTAAATTGGGAGTTTCTGGACTCCATTCTTGTGTGCAGCCCAAAAGCCCACAAACCTGAGAGGGGAAGTCAAATAAAGTGATGATAGATACTTCCTTGTGGCTTCAGAGATGACGTGTAACCAACAATGTGAACAGCTTCATTTTCTGAGTTCCTGAAACCTTTATCACAAAGCTAGAGATGATGAAACATTTGAAATGCTGCATCCTGTTCCTTTTAATAAGACTTTCTAAATCATTTTGGGTCATGTACATGCTATAAAGAGGCTTTCCTTCTTGAAGTTCTACAACTGTTCACATACTTGGTCTGACTGATTTATCTGCTTTGTTCTATTATAGCTTAATTTTCCAAATAAAATAACTATAAACCTGCATTTGTATGATGTCAGCATCTTCTGCAAGAGATTAATAAAATTCATCTGATTGGGTTTTGCTATAAATTTTTGCTTGATTACTGGATTTAAAGCATCCTTTGACCCAACAGCTGTGAGGTTAGAGAAAGGAGGAAATAGAGCCATACTTCTCTCGCTCCAAGGGGACTGTAGAGATAGCTTGGTGAATCAACCAGCAGGATGCTCAGAACTTTAACTAATCCACCTCATTTATAGTCCCACCCTCAAGATGCACCACTTTTCTCCAGATATATGCTGTAGCTGCAGGAAGAAGGAGGCCTAGCTATCAGTAGGAGAAATGTCTGCCATCAGGATATTTATTCCCCTCTGCAAACCCAGCTGCTCTTACTTTCTGTGCTTGCACTCTACTTGGAGGGGAGCACCAGCTCCACAGGTCATGAATCGTCTCTTACCCCCCTGTATCGCCATGAAGCTTGGCTAACTATAAACTATTTTCAAGTTAGTCAAGTACATTTGTGGACATGTTTTGTGGCAAGTGGCTGATATTGCTTAGGAATGGTAAAATTTTAATCTGATCTATAGTATCCTTAACCTGTAGATTTTTAGGTTAATCTGTGTGTCTGGCTACCTTATCTGGACATTTTAATCAACTTTGAACGCAGATGTTAGGCTGGACTGTCTTTTGCCTGGTTATCATCAAGAAGTAAACATAAAATACAGGGATCTGTCAGGGACGTGAAATGCACCTCTTTCTGCAGTGAATGGGGGTATTTTCGGAAGGGACATTTTTTATGTGGAAGTTAGAACTGCCTCTTCTACACCCAGCTCAGACAGGAATAATCAGTTTAATGTGAGTATGTACTGTCATGTGGTCAAGCTTTAGGTGAGAGCAGATTTACACAGAGAAATCAAAAGGAAATGGCAGGAGCTGTCTCCTGCTGGATTCTGTGACAGTAAGTGGCCACACAATGGAAAGCTGCCAGCTCTAATCTCTAGTCTTTTCTCCATTCTCAGAATGTGCTCTTTCTTTTTATAGAATATTAGTTTCCAAGGTACCCTTCTGCATCTGTTAAATATTGATTATTTTTTCCTTTATAACAAGGGATGTATGCAAACAAAAAATCCGTATTCTAATGAGCTTAAACGCCTCGGAGAATTATATTTAGTATCAAGATTTAGAAAGCCAAATCTCATACGTTAATTGTTAGGAAACAAGGTATTTGGATGGTTAAGATGGATAAACATCTCAAATCTACAAATACTTTAAGATATATATGTGAGGAAGAGTGGGGAGGTGCACTTTTGGTACATCAAAAGAAACATAAAGAGGAAAAGAACAGAGTGGAAAACTGTGGCTGCTGAGAAAATTTTTGACAGGGTATTTGGCTGAGAAGTAATCTCCCTGGGGAAAGGTCCTCTGAACAAACAAAACCAGGCCAGACAAAGGGCTATAAAAAGTTCAGAATTATGTGCTGAGATATAATGGCTGTAATTGCATTGGTTTTCTTGTTTGTTTTTCATTCTCGCAGCTCTTAGAGCGGGTTTTCCTCGGGAGCACGAGTCGATTCTGGTAGGGGCAAGGACCCAACATTGTCATCTGCATGTCACTGGCAGCGCTACTCACTCAGCAACACAAAAGGGAACGTGGGGACAGGATGCCCGTGGGACAACGGCAACACTTTCTTCCCGCAGCTGGATGGGGCTCCATGGTCCTGGCTGCAAGCAATGCAAACAGAGAGAAAAAACAGCATTAGGAAGGGAGCTGTGGGAGTGGGGGTATTCACAGGACCCTGCTCTAGCTGCAGAGACATGTCCTGGGAGCCCATAGGCAGCTCATTTGAAAGTTTTCTGGCCATCTTTCTTTAGTGTGTCTGTCGCACAGCATTCAGGAAAGCCTCCATCCTACTGTTGGAGCACTCAGGGGTGTCCTGGCAGCCTGGCAAACAGCAGTAGGAAAAGCAGGCTGTTCAGGAACGCTGCTTTCCTTGGGGCAGGTCTTGCTTTTCAAACCATATCAGAGGCAGCTACGGTCCCTACCAGCATCCCTGCGCAGCACGGCTAGCAGTGAACTCTCAGCGAGCTCCTCAGCCCTTGCCAGCTGTTTGTCGCAGATGCCGGCAGCTGGCTTCGCGCCTGCCCTCCCCACCCTGCCTCCAGCCAGCTGCGTATGACAGAGACGGGGAGTTGGGAGAGGACGGCTGGGACCAGAGCAGTGGACGTGTCCCACACTGGGCAGAAACGGGAGTGTGATCGGGGGGAGGCAGCAGGGGCAGCTTGAACAGGGTCTGTACAAATGTATGGCAAAAATGATAGGAAAAATAAGGGCAAGAAGGGAAGGGATGGTACTGCAATAGATTTGGGGGTTTGGTGTTTTTTTTTAATTGCTGGTGAGTAAAAATTTTTTGTGCGTGTGGAGGAAAGAGTTGCAGATTTATAAGATATGCGTCTCCACAGAGGGGTCTGTGCACGGGGCTAACGTGGGCAAGGGGCTGTCATCTGCTGCAACACGTTAGGCACAGTAGGAATGGCAATAGGTTGTGTCTGCTTAAAATAATTTTGGAGAAGGAGATCTAATTTATGCACTTGGGTACTCTGATACAATGCCACTCAGTGCGGTATCTGAGCACATTTCAGATGTCTTCAGCTCCGGGGACTGAGACACTCACAAATAAAGTGAGACAAGTGGAAGTTGGGGAGTGTTTGCTAGGAAAGACTTTCCAAAATTAGATTCTTCCCCTGCCTTACATCTCACCCCACCCCCGTGCATTTTTGTAGGGTTTTCATTCTAAATCCAAACATGCACCAGAGAAAAGAAGCAATGAGATCTTGGGGTCAAAGGGTGAACTCTGCTTGTTGCAACATCTGTTCTTGCTTACACAGGGAAGTTACATGGGTGTAAGGAAGAGAAATCAAAAGAAGTACTTAAAAAATGATCATGAAATGCTGGAGAAAATAATTTCTTGTTCCTGTCAACTCTCCCCTCCCCCCCGGCTCTGCCCTTTAGGAAATCCTCAGTCACATTTTGACTGAAGAGTAAGAAGTGGATTTGAGGAGACTGTGACAAAATGCAAATTGGCAAAAGAGGGGAAAAAGGGATTTTAGCGAAAGAAGAAGAGTTCCCATTCTTAATAGAAAAAATCAAGCTTCCCTCTTCAGAGGATTTCATTAACGCATCCAGCTGAGGAGAAAGCATATGGTTTACATAATAAGTTGCAGCTTTATTAATATGGAAAGCAAAATAAAGGAGACAGATTCATTTTTCTGTGGCTCTAGGTGGAGATAGGCCTGGTGCTGCACTCTTTGATTTTCATGATCAGCCTTGCCTTGCCACCCAACTCTCTAAACCCTCTGCCAACGTTCTGGACTCTCATAACAGGGAAACATGAATTTCAGAGTCCCTTGTAGCCCAAACCAGTGAATTCTAGAGCAAAGGCAGAGCTGGTCTGCGAGACTAGTCAAAAAACCTGTGACCTTGTCTCTGGGAAAGCTATGATTAATGAAGAGAGCAATTCAGCAGAGTAGCCAGTGATTAGATGGCAAAATAGAGAGTTATCTGCAATGTGCTTGCCAGGAGAAAATCCAGCAAATGACTATCTGAGATGACAGTCACTGTCAGGTGTCTTGACATCAAACACTTGCCTGTTACAGGTCCAGTTAAAGGGCAGGACAGAGCTTTATAGCCTGTGTTCATAGGAAGAGATGGAAAATAAGATGGCTTTACCATATTTTCAGATATTAAAAAGCTGTGTTCTTCACTCAGATTTGAATTGTTTTACCTACCTAATTTTGTGTTGCACCTTCACTTTCCATCATAGTTTCATACTTTGCCGTTTACTTCACTGAAACAGACCGACCTGTTTAAAGGTTTGTTTCCACTACCAAACTTCTGCTTTACCTTTCAAGTGTACAATCTTCACGTGCAGACATGCAAGAGCCTTATCCCAAGCACTTGGTGTTTTAATTCAGACTGACTAGCTTGGCTTAGTCTATGAGCTATGCCAGAATGAGCAGAAGACTTCTGCTCATTCTGCCAAATAACCCACTGTCTGCATTGATTTTGATTGTTATTACTGCGTTTGTTTTTTTTTTCCAGCTGAAGGTTTTATTTTAAAAAAATCCACTAAGGACGACTTAAGTTACCTCCAACACAGTTGTATAGGAAAGAAAGACTTAGGGTAAGTCCCTTGTACCTCATTTGTTAACTATTTGATGGTGGTGTACTCTCTGAGCCACTCTGTCTGATCAGTCACCAGTGACAGAGCCAGTCCACACCGCCTGGGTACTCTATCGGCGAATTCTACTTGGTTTCTCTCTTGATCCTGTAGCAGCAGTGCTGAGCTGTTGTTCTCACTTTGTGCTTGGCTTGAGGTTTAATGTCTGTCTTTCAGACTAAAAAGGGCTTGCGTGTCCTAAAGGACATCTGTTTTCTTCAAGGTTTTGAACTGGTCCAGTACAAGACATTACACGTCTCCCCAGTACTACATGATAACATACGGGTGACTTAGTGACAGTCCTTTAGTTGCCTCTGTGCAGAAGCCCTTTAGAGCACCACACATGATATATGCCTTTTATATAAGAGTTCCTTTCTGCTTTCCCCCACCTCTATAAGAGAAGCAGAGACCCTGTGTCTTAGAAAAACACTGCACTAGGCTGGGAACCAAGGGATTGTAAATTGATGTTGTCTACCAATTGCTACTAATAATTCTGTGCTATTTGTAACATTTATTTTGCTGCAATGCCTCTGACCCCAAGTTTGTGAACATTTTAAACCCATTTTGCAAGTTACATAATGTGCAGGTTATAAAAAAGTAATTTCTGGCGAGGGTGGAAATAAAATCTAGATTTTAGTATGGCCGCATCCACTGTTCATTCAGTTTATTACAGTATTCCCCAGCCAGCCCTCTGCCTGTCCTGCCTGAATGCCAGGCTGTGCTAGCCTTTGCAGTTGTAGGATTTGGCTTTTCTGTATGCAAACATTATGCTAAAAACATCCGGCCAGCAAAGCCAGAAATAGCAACAGGCTGATTTCCCCAGTTCTGCCTCACAAAAATCTGCATAGTCCATTAACAAAATACGTGCCATGTTTCCATTTAGTATGTTCCAAATAACATCTGCTCCATTAGCTTCTCAGGAAGAGATCAGTAGCATGAGTTTAGTTCAAATAACACCAATGATGTGTGGGGAGAAATGGAAACAGCACCAGTTGCGTATACCATCACATAACTGAAAACTGCCCTTGTCTAATGGTAACAAATCCCTTCTCATATGGTGTTTTCTGTAAAGTTTCATGGCTACATGTCTCTGTTGAGAAGCTGCCTGAGAAGACATAGTCTGCAAGGTTTGGAGGGAGGAGGTCTGAGTTGCTTGTACTGAGCAATCTCAGTAGTTGTTATGAGTGGACATATTTCCACACAGAGAGTAGCAGACTTAGATGGGTTCATAGAGTCATAAAATTTCTCAGGTTGGAAGGGAACCATAAGGATCACTGAGTCCAACTCCCTGCTCCTTGCAGGACTACCTAAAACTAAGCCATATGACTAAAAGCCTTGTCCAGATGCTCCTTGAACTCTGACAGGCTTGGTGCTGTCACCACTTCCCTGTTCCAGTGACCAACCACCCTCTCAGTGCAGAGCCTTTAGCTAATGTCCAATCTGAACTTCTCCTGACACAACTTCATTCCATTTCATCATATCCTATCACTGATCACCGGAGAGAGGAGATCAACACCTCCCCTTCCGCTGCTCCCCTCAAGGAAGTTGTAGACTGTGATGAGGTCACCCTTCAGCCTTCTCTAAGCTGAACAAACCAAGTGACCTCAGCCATTCCTTGTAAGTCTTGCCCTCGAAATCTTTCACTGTCTTGGTCACATTCCTCTGGACACACTCTAATAGTTTGATGTCCTTCTTATATTGAGGTGCCCACAAGTGGACCCAGTACTCGAGCTGGGGCTGCACCAGTGCAGCATAGAGTGGGACAGTCACCTCCCTTGACTGGCTAGCTATGCTGTGCTTGATGCTCCCCAGGACAAGGTTGGTCTTGTTGGCTGCCATGTTTGGCTTGTCAGTTTTCAAGCTCGGTTTTGCTGCTGTGCTACCATGGACTAAGCAGTTTTCAAATTACAATTGCTATCTTGTCTAGGTTCGCTGGAGTGAAAACAAGGTAGGAAACAAAAAACTCTTCACTGAAGAGTGGTTCCTGAATCCTCAAAAGGCCAGGCTAAAGCAAGTGGGTTTAATTTCCCTGGTGCGACGTATTTTTAATAATCATGAGCCAACAGACATAGCTAGGAACTAGCTAAGTATACACATATGTGCAATGCACACAGCTACAGACACAAACCACATCCCTAATGGTGCATTGTCACACAGAGGAGAGGAAGTGGCGCTGGGGAAGCCCACCTGTTTGTACCGCTGTAGGTGAGAATGTGGGCTGTACCTGTTGCCGTTGCACTGCTCCCTGCAAGGCCTCTGCGCTTGACACAGCAGTGCCCATCTCAGCTGCCGACTTGTGGCTTTGACTGCTAAGATGCACAGGGCCTGAACACTCAGCTTCGCCTGTGCTGAGGTGGGGAACGCAATATTTTCAATTCTCTTCCTTATACCTCCTGGGATGTTCACATCACAGGCATCAGGGAGGGGTGTAGAACATTTTGCTTTGGGCCAGCTTCTCAGTGGCTATAATATCTCTTTTTTTTTTTTTTAATGATTTATTTCTTTCTCCATCTTGAGAAACTGTCTATCTCCAGATGACTGTTCTGGTTTAATCTTCTCATGCCTGCACTGCCAGCATAAGCTCCATTTCAGAGTAGATCACCATAAATCTTGTATTTTAAACATATTGAAAAAAGTAGGAAAGAGTTGGAGTATCTGAAGCATCGGAGCGATCCAGCACTCTCTTTTTTGGGGAGATAAGAGCAGGCAATTCCATGATCCCACTGGATATGCTTCTCTTTGCTTGATCTGTTCATCTCTGTGTCTATTGCTCTATTGCTCATCTATTGGATGAGGGAAAGGCTGTTGATATTGTATACCTGGACTTTCAAAAAGCATTCGATACTGTCCCCCATACAATTCTTGTGGGAAAACTGGCTTTGCATGGCCTGAATGAGCATACGATCCGCTGGATCAAGCACTGGCTGACTGGAAGGTCCCAAAGAGTGGTGCTCAATGGATTTAAATCCAGCTGGCGGCCGGTCACAAGTGGTGTTCCTCAGGGCTCAGTGTTGGGACCATTTCTGTTCAACGTCTTTATTGATGATCTTGATAAGGACATAGGGTGTATCATCAGCAAGTTTGCAGATGACACCAAGTTAAGCAGGAGTGTTGATTCCCAGGAGGACAGGGAAGCTCTACAGAGAGACTTAGATAGATTGGATCACTGGGCCAACATCAATGGTATGAGTTTCAACAAGGGCAAGTGCCAGGTTCTGCACTTGGGCCACAATAACCCCATGCAGCGCTACAGGCTTGGGGAGGTGTGGCTGGAAAGCTGCCTGGCAGAAAGAGACCTGGGGGTTCTAATTGACAAGCGGCTGAATATGAGCCGGCAGTGTGCCCAGGTGGCCAAGAAAGCCAACGGCATCCTGGCTTGTATTAGAAATAGCGTGGCCAGCAGAAGTAGGGAGGTGATTGTGCCCCTGTACTCAGCACTGGTGAGGCCACACCTCGAGTATTGTGTCCAGTTTTGGGCACCGCAATACAAGAGAGATATCGAGGTGCTGGAGCGAGTGCAGAGGAGGGCAACGAAACTGGTGAAGGGCCTAGCAGACAAATCATATGAAGAGCGGTTGAAGGAGCTGGGACTGTTTAGTTTGAGGAAGAGAAGGCTGAGGGGAGACCTCATCACACTCTACAACTATTTGAAAGGACACTGTAGAGAGGTTGGTGCTGGTCTCTTCTCACAGGTAATTAATGACAGAACAAGAGGGAATGGCTTCAAGCTCCAACAGGGTAGATTTAGACTGAACATTAGGAAAGAATTTTTCACAGAAAGGGTGGTTGGGCATTGGAATAGACTGCCCAGGGAGGTGGTTGAGTCACCATCCCTGGATGTGTTTAAGAGACGTTTAGATGTGGTGTTGGCGGATATGGTGTAGGGGAGAACTTTGTAGAGTAGGGTAGATGGTTGGACTCGATGATCCCAAGGGTCTCTTCCAACCTAGACAATTCTATGATTCTATGATTCTATGATTACAATCTCTTGTGCGAAGAAAGTTTGAGCTGTGGAAAGATAATAAATATATTCCATGGTTCACTGCTGCTCTTCAAATGATTTCTGTAACTTAGATTAAGCGATGTGGCTGTCCTTTCCCTGCCATTCTCCCTTTTCAAGTCCCCTGGTACTTCTGTTTATCCGGGTTGCTCAATGGCTGAAGTATATGACAGGGAAAAATGTATGATTATCAGTGTCTTAATTAATGCAGGGTGAAACAGAATGGAGAGACGGATATTTGGAATAAGGGCTGGATATTTGCAATCTCTTTCACTTATGATGTTTCTTTAATGTAAAACAGAGCCAGCAAACTTGAGTTTTGGTGTAGTAACTTTACTGATCTGTCTCTGTAAAACCAGCCTGTTTATTTTTCAATTCACAAAACTAATCCTAGAGTCGGATTTTAAATTGGGAAGACCAATGTTTGAAACTTCAAAGTGCTTTCCTGTAAAAGTGGCTAAATATTAATTTTACTACTGCTACGTGCATTCATTTGTTTAACATGACTGTCCAGTACTGAGTAAGTGTGGACACACCCCGATGAAGGGCTGTGAGTTTCTTGGGGCTTGAGGGCTTTCTCCCAAGGAGAGCTACTGAAAAAGTGCCCGGGTCTGCTGCTAAATAGAAAATCTTGGTGGGTGGGCTTTTTAAAAAGGTTTTGAGTACTATAAATAAAAGTTAAATTCCACCAGCTGAGCACTGATTTGCTTTCAGTAAAGTCTTAGTTCAGCACAGTAGTATTTCCTATGCAGAAAACTGACAAACTTGGAAAGTTTCATCAGCAGGATTTTCAGCATTTTCCAGCTACTTTTTCAACCAGCAATGTTCCATCTTGTGTGACCTTTTGCTGTGACTAACAATCAAACGTAAATTGATAATGTGAAATGAAAGGACAAAAAGATAGTTGACAGTTGTTAGAGCCTGAGATACAGGATAGAAGAGGGTGTGGTAGGTAAATATTTAAACAGCGGCTTCTGAATTGGAGCAGCAGAAGGTGGTGGAATCCATGTATCACACCTTGCAGTGGCGACACAGAGGAGTAAATGCACAGCCTGAGCTCTACGGGCTGCCTGGAAGCCTTGGAGCCAGACCTGACCTGAAGCTGGGGGCTGGCACTGCCTCAGTGATAGCTGAAGTGAGCTCCAGCTTGACCTTCAGGTGACAACTGCACAGAGGGCAGCACTGAGAGATGCACCGAGGCAACTTTTTAAATACCATTCTTGTAGACATGGTCAGGCCTGTTTTGATCCTCTCCTGGTATATTTTGGGCCCAGTGTTTTGAACTCTTGGATCTCCATTATTGCTGATTATAAAATGTATATGTTGCATCACCGCTGCACTGTTTCATCACTCCTGATGCTGAATGGATCAGATAAGCAAAAGTTGCTGGAATTTGAACCAAACTCATGCCTCCTGGCATTTTGGGGGTGAAGGCTTTATATAAACGAGTGATTTATATATGAATAAAGTTTCTATTCCTAGCAGCTACTCTTGTTTGTGCAGGGTAGCACATCACTGGAAACAATTTAGCAATATGTATAATGAACAATTCTGTCCTTTGAAAATTAGATCCTTGATGGCTTAAAAGTAAAGGGTAGGACTTTGTCCTGGAGTGATGCTCTTCCCCCAGTGAGAGGCATAGCTTGTCCCTTTGCCTTGTCATAGCAGAGTGAGATATATGAAGCAGAAAAGGGGGAAACACAGTCTTTAACTGCACCCAACTAGAGATGCACCTGAGATACACGTGGTCCTTCAAAGGAAGGACACAAGCTCTTAAATCACCCTGTGCCTTCCTGATTTCAGATTCAGTGAGTGGGAGGTCTTTGTCCTACCAAACTGTTTACACTACAGCAATGTCCCTAGCCCTTGCACAGCTCAGTCTGAGCTATTCTCTCACCTTCTGAGTAAGCCGATGGACGGACGCATGCACTGAACCTGCCTGGAGAAATCAGACTGGATGGAATTCCTCTTGCCTGACTTCTGATGTCCACAATACAGACCTTATTTTTCTCCACTGACTAAATGAATGCTAAAGTAATCAAGGTCAGGTGAAGCCCTGCTGGTCACTGTCATTTGCACAGTGGTTGTGTTGGGATAGGGTCCTTCTGGATGTACATGAGGCTTTTAGAATATGTGGCTATATGTTCTATGTTGCATTCAGATGTACCATGAAATTTGCTGATTACCAAATATTATCAAGTCCCAGAATAGAGTTAAAGATTGAAAGCTTATGTACAAACACATTTCTTCAATAGTATATGTGTATAATGATGATTTGGAGATCTGGTGTTTGTGTACATAACCCTCTACTTGGGAATAACTACATTTTCTTAAAGTAAAAGCTAGCACGACAGTGAAAGGCAGATATTTATAGAAATTTGATTACATGTAGACTTAACACAGGCCACCTGCTCTAAATGTTTCTTTTCTTGAAGGCTAGCAAACAACAAAAACTCAAAACAGAAACCCAGGTACAGAATTCATGTTTACTCTTGCTAGAAATGAAGAAATGACTTTGCTTTAGGAAACCGTTATTCTGGGTTTTGCTCGAAGGTTTCATAAGAGGGCAGGTAGATGGCAGAGGGGGAAATGATGATGAAAGGTCCCGATTTTAGAAGAAATCAAGAAAATACACTCGGCTGAAAATTAGTCTATCAGTGTAACTCCTACTATCTTCCGAAAGACGATCAATAAACGAGTGCTTGTAGCTCGCTAATTCATCTAGTCTTCAAAAGTTTTCAGAGCTTTTTGTTCATGGGAGTCCAACCATAAACCTAACACTGCCAAGTCCACCACTAAACCATGTCCCTCAGCACCACATCTACACATCTTTGAAATACCTCCAGGGACAGTGACTCAACCACTTCCCTGGGCAGCCTGTTCCAATGCTTGACAACCCTTTCAGTGAAGAAATTTTCCCTAATATCCAATCTAAACCTCCCCTGTCACAGCTTGAGGCCATTTCCTCTTGTCCTATCTCTTGTTACTTGGGAAAAGAGACCAACCCCCACCTTGCTACAACCTCCTTTCAGGTAGTTGTGGAGAGCGATAAGGTCTCCCCTCAGCCTCCTTTTCTCCAGGTTAAACAATCCCACTTCCCTCAGCTCCTCCTCGTAGGACTTGTGCTCTAGACCCTTCACCAGTTTCATTACTCAACAAACATTACTCATTCTACTTGTCTGGCATCCTTTCTCTTTTGGGAGCTTGCAGGGTCACACAGCATCTCCCCTGTGGAGCCAGCAAGAAGTTTCCGTTGCATCCCCATTACAAAGCGTGGAGCTGCCTCCTCTCACTCCTGGTGAGGTAGAAACTTCATTTTTGCAAATCAGCAGCAGTACAATATGTGCTTTGAGAACTGTGCTGCTGGTCCTCTAACTGGGCATTTCAGTGGCTTGAGAGTATGAAGCCCCAAGTGTTAAAATAATACGTCTGAGAGCATCCTGGAATTTTGCTACACGTAATGGGAAGGATTCCCATTTGCTTATTCAAGAAATTTCCCTATGCAGAAAAAAATATTTTTAGCAGCATTTTAACTGTATGTGTTGGAAGTGGTTCACATGTATCACTTCTGTCATGTACTGATTAGATCTGTGGCTGGGTCTATGACCAAATATTGAGATATAACAAACAACGTAATATGGAAAATATGTTTGACCCATTAAATAAAAGTGAGAACTGGATCTCACAGTGTAAGGCTGGTCTCTGTTTGCCCAGAGCAAACAAGCAGGAAAGGGAAAGCATTCTTGTGGAATGTGGATGAAAATAATTTAGCAAGGGTTACTGTAAATACTGTAGAAAGCAGACTAAATTCCTATTACAGGCAGGTCCCAAATACTGTAACACTAAGGCATAAAATACAGACAAGAAACAAAATAGTTTGGTTTAATAGCCTTGTGTATACGCTAAGAAAAGAAGTATGTCTTTCTACTGTCATAGTACCTTCGACAAGTTTCAGAGCAGATACAGAAGATGCTTCCACAGTCGTCTTTCAGGGATGACAAAAATTCCTTGCAAATTAACCTACACAGGTTCTTTCCAGCAGACAAGTACCTAAGTTATTTTCCAAGATGAGGCAGCCATCTGTTTGTTTTCAAGTTCCACAAAGCCAATGTACTGGATTTTTAATATTTCCATAATTTTCCTTTTATATTTCATATGTATAAAGATTTTTCTATATTTAATATTTCTAATTATCAAGGGAAAAAATCCAATATTAAGAAAATTATGCCTGTTTTATTCTTCACAGTTTAACAAAAACTGTATCAAATCCCTTTTGACTACACAGAATTGCCTTTAATTTCCATTTTTGTGGAAGCCATTTAGTTCATTGCAGTACCTTAATTATTTCATGTACACAAAGGAATTGGCTTACAGTCTAATATGTGCTTTTGGTAAGGAAATAATAGAATTAACTAGAATTACTAGATTCCTTCCTTGAAGACTTACAGATGCTGCTTGCTACAGAAGACTGGGGATATTCTTGATTTTTAAGAGTAAAGAAATATTTTTGACCAGCGTGCTTTATTATGGAAGCACTGCAGCTGCATTTTGGTAGTGTTTTTTTGTGTGTCTACTCCATGTTATGGCCAACAATCTGCGTAAATCCATCTAGCTAATGCAATATGAGATACAGAATACTTCCAAAGGACATACAAGTGCTACTTAGTAAGGTGTGTTCTTTGCATCACAGGTCACTGGTGTGAGTAAGCCAGCCATAGCTGACCGCAGCATCTGCTACGTGAGAGCAAAATGTGGCAGGCATCAAATCTTGTTTGTAATTTCATTTTCTTAATCTTGAAATCAGTGAACTCTCCTCTGTACGCTTTTTTCTGCTTTGCTTCCTTTATGTTCCTCTACATGTAATTTTAAAGTGAAAACATATGACTTACAGCCTAACTCTGTCCATTTACTCAGCTGTACTTATTTAATCAATTTAAATTGGAAGGAGAGTTTACCAACTTTCAAAAATAAATCCAGGACCAGTGCAGGGTATTGCATAAACAAAGGCCTAATTTCATTTTTACTTCTTTTTTTAAAAAAAAAAAAGTGCAGGGAGAAAATTTTACAAATGACCTTTCTGCTTGAAAAAAAAAAATAAAAGAAAGAATAGGGAACATGGTGGTTCTTTACTTGGATTCTTCCTCTTCTAAAGCCACAACAAAATTAACAAGCCCTGAAACAAAACTGAGAGTTTAAATTAATGGCTTCTGGCAAACTGTCAACTGATATTAACTTTATCATTCAACACAATGTCAGTTTGAAAAGCTTCAGGATAGGGCATTTGAATGTTAGAATCCTGATTAACAGATTAAATGAATTCCACTTTATCTTTCAGCCCAGTACTGTGGACCAGGACACCTGATTTACTAATCTCCTCTGACTTTTGGGTAAGCAGCACTGACTGCAGCTTGGACTCAGACCATCATAAGACAGATGAAGACAGCATGGGGCAGATAGCTTATAGCTGCTGTTTTCTAGCAACTATTTTGTTATTTTGGCTGGCCAGTTTTAGATCTCATTAATGCTAATACTGGAATAGACTCATGACACACAATCCTAATCTATGTTTCATGTGGCCTGAATTTTCTTGGAAGCAGAGGTTGTTAAATATTTATATCATGTTAGCATTTAGTCACTAAGCTCCTGGGCCAGTCTTGCTCTGTTCTGTAAAAATATTTAGTTCATGCGTTCCTTCTCCTAAGGTGCTGCTGCACTTTAACAGTGGCAGAAAGCAGTATGGTCTCTCACCCAGGCCAATGATTTTTTGTTAGTATATGTTCGTTCCCATTTTTAAGTGTGAAAATTTTTATAGTTTGCCAGCAAATACCAGCGAGTTTTGTTTATACCATTGTTAGGCAGGCATTGTTTCGTACCTAACATCACATTGAGGTTTGCAGTTTTCCCAGGGTTCATTTTTGTTTAAACAGCCAGCACTTGCAAACTGGAGATCTTTTAGATTTCAGATGCACTTAGAATTCAGATGCATAGTGAAATTTGAGGCTTTCATGAAAGCATATGAATAACTGAGTGCAAAAAAGCAAAAGACCATTTTCACAATGGATTTTGGCATGTGCTTGGAACAGGAACATGGAAATATTAACACATGGAAATTGTTAAAATAATTCTGAGGTCCAAACACCTTTTTTTGAAGAGAATTCTCAAATTTCCTTTCTTTTCATAGACAGGAATATTCCCAAGAGCTTCACTTCTGTAAGGAATTACCATGTCATTGAGACAGGTATCATTGTTGAAGAGGAAACTGGAAAAGGAAATTCATCTTGGAATGAATCTTGGGATGGGATTCCTCATACCACCTTAAGCTCTCTCCGTTGGAGTTAGTCATCCTGAACTCTTTTTATAGACAAAAGAGAGAAACAAGCATTTTGAAACAGCAGATCTCTATTTTAAGTGTTTTATTTAGAATGAGAGGGATTGTGTTCTTGAAACTCTTGTTTGTCTCCTTTGTTGGTAAAGGGAGCTGAGGACAACAAGCTCTGCTGTGGATGTCCACAGTGCAGGTAAGTTGTGCAAACTGAGTCAGGGCTGAGCACCTTCCATTTCTTGCCCCCTTCTGTTCCCAAGGACAGATAGGTCCCAGTATATTCTTCCCATTCACCTTCTCTTCCTTGATTGATCTGTTGCTGAAAACAACAGAAGCTTGAAGTTGTTAAACAGATATTTCCCACTATTCAGATTTGTCTCTTGCATGTCTGGTAAATGAGAAAAACACTTTCACCAGTAACAAACTTGCTGGTTTTGCTGTTTGCCGTAGAGCTCTTCTTTCAGAAATATGTGCCTGGAATGCTATTCCTTTTTAAGGTTATTTTTCCCCTCCCTTTCCAAGGACCATAGCATGTGCTGCTGAGGCCATGACAGTTGATTAACTGTGGTTATCAGGGTGCTTTCTTTATTCCTGTTAAGTCTCTTGCAGACGTGTGGTTCCAGCTTATCACATCACTTTGAAAGGAATCGCATTGTGCTCTTTTGACCTTTTGACCATTCTTCATTAAAAATTCATTGTTATGCTTCCCCCAAGAAATGTATATTTCTCCTCAACCATGTTGCAGCCCTGTAAAACACTAAAATGCATTTTAAACCCTTTCTGCCCCTTCAGAAAAGCATTGCAAAACTGTGCTTCTGCAGCACCTCCTACCTAAGAATGCCAGAGCCCTTCACAGGCATGAATACATGAAAGAAAAGGAAATATCGTACTCAAAAGATGGACAATGTAGGACAAGGTTTCATGACTTGCCAAAGCTCACACAGCAGCACCAGGATGGTATATAGTACTTTCCTGTGATGCTCTTTTTTTTCACGTCCATTCCCGTGCCTTAACCACAGCAACCCATAGGAGCACATTCCGCTCTCTTTTCTGAGAATTGATTTATCACCATAAGGATGGTTTATTAAACAGCCTCATGCTGTAAATCTTTCCTGATCTAATGGCTGATAGAAGTCTGGCACCGCAGTGAGTTCCTGCTCATTTACTCTCTGGATATCAGGTACACCGCTGATGTGAGAATGAGCTTCCTGGGAAGTCTCTCTTAACATAGAAATGTGAGAATCAAAGAATTTGATTCTGATGGGATTTTTTCCCATTAATCAGGATTCTGAATGGTTTCACAATCCTTTGTTTCCTTCATCTTCATTTTTATTGCATCCCAAGTCTTACAGGGAAGTATTTTTTCTTAAATCAAAAAACAGAAAACAACAAACCAAGCAATAACTGTGAACTACTGCTTCAGCAGGGATGTTTGTTCAACGCAGGCACACAGAGCCAGTCTGCTTTAAAAATGTGTACAGCTTCAATTCTATTAAATATCATTATCTATTAAATATTGCAGGCAATAATCAACACTGTATGCATCTGTGAGGGAAGGAGGAGGTCTGGGAAGGCAAGGGATCCCACATATCCTTTGAGATGATTTCTGTAGTCCCATGAATTTATTTAGGGCTTCGGAATGGGTATTTAATTCACTACAGGAATTGCTTGCCAGTGCAAGCAAGGCTTAATTCATAAGCAGTCTGGTGTTTTAGAGTGCTTTACAGTCCTTACATTGAAGGTCCCCCTGCAGTGCAAAGTACTGACAGCGCGGAGAAGTGACATGGTAATGTGAAGGATGACTCTTGGAGGCTATGTCTGAATGGAAGTCATAAACGTAACTGCAGCTCATGTAACCACGCCTGAGCTAGCTGCAAATAGGCTGTTTTGGGTAAGCCTGGCCCCATGTCCACCCCAGTCTGAAAGCTGAGTGAGCGCAAAGGAAAATGGCAATGGCTTTTCCCACTCTGCTATATGAAAGGATGCCTTTGTAAAAAAAAGCAACTGGTTAAAGTTCAGCTCCAGAAAAACTGAGATAAAGCTGTTAGGATCTACAGAGTATCTCTTCTATCATATCTATATTATGGGATAGTTGTTCTCATTGGGTTTCTTGTGGATCCCTCCAATATAACTTGTTACCAGTCTCACCCCGATAAAGCTCCAAGAGATCCAGTTACAGCAGGTTGCCCATTGAGTAATGTGCTTATGTGAACGTGCCGCTCCTGGGGTGAGTTTTCTGTTCTCAGTCTTTTTTTTTAATATTCAGGTTGTGCTTCAAAATGTTTATCTTGGGTTCAGGGCTGTCTTTGGGATCTACTCCCGTTACCTTTCTCCCACAGCAACTGCCTTTGCTGGGAACAATGAAACTGGCAATGAGCTCGGGAGGTGAGTGGGAGGCAACCCAGTTCCCACTGCAGCTGGGAAAAATTCCTGCAAGATGCATTATGATGGACTTTGTCATTCAGAAGGAAAAAAGGTGGCTCTTGACTCTGCAAGCAGAGTCCTCTGCTGGAGTCCTGCTTAACCAGGTAACGTCCATGGATGGAGGGAAGGATTTGCAGTTTGTTGCTATGGTAGAGATGTCCCCTCTGGCATCCATTGATTTCACAAGGGAAGAAGGGTGCTCCCCCCTCCCCTGGGAGAACTTTTACGGGTCCTGTCTTCTGGAGGGGATTTTTTTTACTGATCACTTATCTCAAATAGCCTTCTTTTCCCTGCGTCAGCTGAGCTCAGTGTGGTTTCCACTTTGCTCCTGCCTCAGCCCAGACATACTGAACATCTTGATCAAATTAGGTTGCCCCATAAAATGGGAATGGGAGTGTTGTGGGATGGCAGCTCTGGGTTGAGAAGTAGCTAGGAGGAAGATTTTAGGGAGGCAGGCTCTCAAGTGGAAGGTTGCAGCCTTGGGAAGGGTCAAGGTACTTCTGGGTCAGAAGGGTTTGAGACTGGTTTTCTCACAATGAGGGCTGCAAAAGAAATTGGTGAAATCCATGTGGAAATCCAAGGTCTTCATGTGGAGTCTGTTCTTTGTACCCTCTACATATGCATGTTTTTTTGTGGATGTCAGTTTGGAATACAGGAATAACTATCTCGGAACGCCTCTCGAGCTCTTTAATCAGCTATATACATACTGTGGGTGGGCCTCTTCACATTCCTTTAAGGCTCCCCTTCCACTTGGTGTCAGACTCACAGCAGCTCTCTGGTATGCTTCCTAGCCACAGACCCTGCTATACCTTCCTAAAAGTTGAATTTTAGCCTCTGTTACTCTAGGTTGGAGAAACCTGTAAGATTTCAGTTAGCTTAATCCCTTTCCCTGACAGCTTATCCCTCCTGGGTCATGTTGTAGTTGAAGCAAGTAACTGCAGATTTCACTGAAGGAGCTCTAAAGCGGCTCTGTGTTTTTTCAGACAGCACAGCAGGTAACACTGAGACAGGGGAAGCAGGGAGTCACTTATGTCCCCACTCCTGACTGTTCATCAGTGTTTTGGCCCATTTCCATTCAGAATTACTGGTCCCCTCTAATTATTTCATTTCTCCTGGTAAGAACCTTCCAAGTCTGGGAGCTGTTTTTTAAGTCCCTTTAATTTTGACAGGTTCCTCAGGACCCTCTTTGCTCAAGAGGCCAGTCACTGAGAAGGGACTTCAGTTTCTCTAAATCAGCCTCTGTTTTTTTAAAGGGTTTTACTGGCATCTGCAGCTCTTTATTCCCTCTTTGATTTTCATATGCTAAGAAAGTCACCTCCTGGATCATTTGAGTTGAGTCTACTGCCCTGGAAGGCAAACTATCATGGGGTCTCCAATCGTTAAAAACCTTCTGAATTTCAGTCTAAATTAATTTACATAGGGTCAGTGCCTTTTGATTCTTCTGCCAGAATCGTCTTATTTTTAAAAATAGTTCCTTTGTGTTTTCCTTCCTGGTCTACTTACAGCCTATCAGACCTGGTAATTCTTCTCTATACCTACCACATTTTGAACTGGTTCTCCTAAGAAGGGTTGACCAGGAAGTTGTACCATGCTTCCGATGAAGTCTTATTGCAGTACTTTTTCTAATGGCAATAACAGTGCCTCACTCTGTTGGAAGCAGCTCCCATGGGAGACGAATCTGAGATTGCATTTATCTCTTTTACAGGCACATCACATTGCATGAGAACAGGAAGGCTATGGCAGCTGGGACTTGCCGGGGCCAAAATTCAATGTGCCTTGTCTGTCTTGCCTGAAATGCCCCATACTGTATGTGTCCCCCAAGGAGACGTAACAGGTTAGGCCATGCAACAAGTAGCACTTGTCTAATCCCCTCAACCAAAGTACTATGGTCTTGTTTGATGACATCTTGAGAGGGAGAACCATGTTGTTGGTGGGGAAGGAGTATATCTGAATTTGGTCTGATCCACTTCTTGCTACCAAGATAGACACTTTCCCTGCCTAGTTTGTGCATCAAGTAGGATTTAGGATGGAATTTTGTGTTACGAAGCTTAGCACTGCTTGGACAGAGGCACTTTTTTGTGTGCACAACAGCAGAAGTGTAAGCACCAGGAACGCTTCAGCCATGGAAAACTAGATGCTAAGAGAGAGCTGGTATCTAGAGATTTGAGAATGGCAGTGGTAAGGGTTCACAACTGTAAATACGGATGGTTTGCCTTAAGTACAACAGAAGCACCGAGTAATAGACCCATAGTCTGGTCATACCTGGTTTTGTGCATATTTGGAGTATGGCTTATTGCATGATAGCTTTTGGATAACCCCTTTAGTGTAGAAGCCCCACTTCTTTCCACTGGAGTCACTGGAGCTCCACTGCCTGGTGGGGGTAACAGCAATGTCCTGTGTTCACCCAGTTGTGAGGAACAGACTTTCTTTTCGGCACAACTTTCCTGCATAACAGGTTTTGCGTTTTGTTAAGAAGGCAAATGATGTTTACACATTTCAGGTTCTCCCTGTATATGAAATAACAACTTTCAGAACTCTAAAGCCCTCTGAGTTTTAGAGAACTCATGTTACTTATAAAGGGGGGAAAAATGAATTGTGTTCACATTTAAATGTGGATTGGTACAGGATTTACTATGGATTACTAATTTCCCCTCAGGTTTATCCTTATTTGACGAGCCATCAGGTCAGAACATGAAAGAGTGAACAGCCACAATGGAGATTACTTCCTGAAGAAAGCCATGTGTATTTGTGTGACGCTCACGAAGTTACAGATGTTCATTTCCAGTATTGTAATTGGCAGACGCCTCATTACCTGACGTAAACCATGGAGATGGCACTTCCTTTAAAGGCATATTAGTAGTTTATTTCATTTCCTGCTTCAGCTTAGACAGGCTTGTTGGTCATCATCACTGCTGAAAATACGCACACTTCCTAATATTCGGAGTTTCTATCTGCAGTGGTATGTATAGCATGAAAATGATAAAAGTAAAGAACAAATGTCAGCAAGGTCATGTACAATTTTTCCTGTTTTTAGTGTTCCACCCAAATGCTTGTTCAGTAATGTTTTTGTCCTTTCCCCCTGGTCTCCCCCGCCTTCTGTGTTACATGTGTATGTTGTGTGTGCCCTGCCCAATAGCGCTGAAAATTGCTAACTCTTGACAATTTGAGGGCAGACAGAGGGGGCATCTGTTGTATGTCGCAGCTTTTTTTTGATGCCTGGTGATAATGTTGATACAGATACTTTGATCTTTAAGCAGTTTGACTTCATGGAAGAGATTCTTACCGTGTGGATGTCTAAGTAACCTCCATCAGCTCATAAATCTAAATAATTCTCAAACTCTCCTACTGGTTTTATGATCTCCTAAATTATACAGTCTAAAGTATTTTTCAACTGTTCCACATTTCTGGCCAAGCCTTTGGAGACAGTGAAAGCTGAGCCTTCAGTGTCCTGTTTCTATGGCAGGAAGGGCGCAGGCAGCATTTGTAGGCCTGGGCAGATGAAGATGGTTTTCACCTGCTTTGTTCTTGGGCAGATGTTTGTCATGCTTAGCATCCATTCTCCTTTTATGCCTTTATTAAAAACCTCCCCTCCGCACAGCATAAATTTTGCAGCCTACTTGAGCTCTCATTGATGTTGCAAATGTCTTTCTGTGGCAGATTTGAATAAAGGACAGATATTTTAATATTTTTTGGTAATAGCTCCTATGGTTTAGGAGAGGTATTTTGTTATCACTGGAATGTAATAAAAGCCTCTTTTGAACACTTTCGATGAAGGGTGAACTCTTTCCATGCCTGTATGTGTGCAGGGGTATGTGAGCAGTATCCATCCAGGAGTCAGACCCTGCTCAGTCTTCCTCAAACTAGTCTTGACATTTAAAAACTGCTCTGAATTAAGGAATCCTTCACATCTCAGATCAGCACCTTACAGACAAGACTCTGGGTTTCGTTTCTTTGATAAAGTCCCCACTTGAAAAGATGCTTCTTCCAGACTTCTCAGATTTCTGAAAAAGTGTGATTTGTAGAAGAAATTCCACTTTGCCAATAATGTTCTGATAAAGCAGAGGAGGAAGAGGAGGAAGAGAAGAACCTTCACACTGACCTCTCCTCCTCTTCTGAGCTCTCTGTTAGGCACTGACTACTGAGTCCTTCTGGTCTCATTCAGACCAAATATGAGTTTTGGCCAGATTTTCTCTGTAGAATGGCTCCAGGTAGGGCTATTTTGTTGTATTGTATATCAGCAGGTTAAAATTGCTGAGGCATCTGTCAGAGCACAGTAACTATCACTGCTTTCCTCTTACCCAAATCCTGCGTGGCCAGCCATTGCTTTGCAGCCAGAGGGAAATAAAGAGCCATTACTTTCTGTGTGTGCTCCTGATCAGGATATATATTGATAGTTTGTGCTGGGAAGAAGGGTTTATGAGTGCCTCTGGCAACTGGTGGTGTGAGCTGTGCACCTATAAATTCTAAGTTGGCAATATCAAACAAAAAATATTCTCCGGTTATAGCCTGAGGTAAAAGGCAGTGGGAAAAGCCAAGCTTCACTACTAATCCATAACCACAGAAATTACCTCCATTCCAAAACAAACACTACATAAAATTTTAAAAGCTGGCCAGCCCAATACATATAATAAAATGTCAGTAGTATAATTTGAACCAACCTTAGAAATTGTGATATATTGCATTTGATCATTTATACACTTCTGTATCAGCATTAGCTAAGAGCAAAGGTCGACAGCCATTCAGGACCTCATTCTGCCCAATGAATATCATCACCCATCCATTCTGCTTTGATGGTAACCCTTGTTAATTACCAGGCAGCACCTACACAATAACACAGATATAGTAATTTTACATAATTTAGTTTCATTTAAAACATCATAAAGAAACATTTGTGAATCTCAATATAGTTATTACGGATTTCACAATGTTGTTATCTAAGAGAAGACTCTAACCTTAGAGATTTGGCAGCAGTTGTGTTCGAGAAGTGATAAACCCATTATATGCTCAGTAGATATCCCCCCATCTGTTGACAAAATAAAATTATAGAAAATGTTGGACTGAAATCAAATGTTTTTAATAACTGGTTTTCTTCCCCCCAACAATAAAATAAATTCTATATAATAAATAAAGTATAAAACACACAACAGTTTACACAAGACAGTTTTTACAGTTTCTTGAGAGATTTTGAAATTTTCTCTGTGGAGTTTCTGCAGGTATTTCAGGCAGGTGTTTGTGCTATCTGTAAGGCCCTCTTGCTATAATGAATTTCATTTTGTGGAACCTACTTCACTCACCCTGCTCAGTTAAATTATTTAACAAATTGATTCTGCTTTGTCTCTAACTGTTTGCTGCATCTGTGCTCCATAGCTAAGGAACAGAATAGGGATAGTGTTGGAGCTGTATGCTTCATTAGCCAATCGAGATTAAAAAGCAGATACAAAACACAGAAAATATGTTATTCTCTGACTTCTTCTTAGGGCATGATGCTGTAGGTTTCATTTTTTTTTATCCTTCGATATGCCTCCTGTCTTTAGATCAGAGACCTGTTGGAGCATGCCGAGGCTTCTCTCCTGTCCACGTTTCCCTTCCTCAGCCCAGATGATGGGTCTGGCTGCAAACTCCTGCTGTGGACACAGTACTCCCCAGGCTGCTAATAGAGACATTCCCTTAAATGAATGTTTTGAATTGTCAGAAATCACACAAGCTAAGGACATATCTCTGAGTCCAAGTATGCTCCTCAGATATGCTAGAAACACTGGGGAATGTTTCTATTACTGGTATCTGGGAGACATTTCTTCACCTGATCCCCAGAGCTTAGTCTGGCTTGTGGACCTTTTACAGAGCTGTGCTGAGCTCTTCTTTGGACACCTTCAAGCAGGACTTCGGTAAATTTGGCACTTATTCCTGTAGCCCTGACCTTGTAGTTTAGATTTGCTGTATCCTGTGTAAGGAATCCTTTGTTGTAAGCAGGTTGTATGAAATCAACCTTAATACAAATCAGGGTACAGTAAAACGCAAATCCATGTATTCATTTACAATGTGCTAATAAAAATCACAGTTACAGGTGCTTAGAAAGAAACACAAGAGAAAAAAAATCGTGCTGAAGCTACTGCCACCAAGATCCAACCAGAAAAGCCCCTCTCCTTGCATTTGCCTGACTTGGAGTAGGTACTTCCCCATTGTATTTCTTTGTACACAACCTGCGCCTCAGGCTGTGCTCCCCAGGGACAACCCACTTTCAGCAGAGCCACCAGGTTTTATAACTCATCCCTCTCCTGGGGTCCTTTGTATTCCTCCTCCCTTCCAGTTTCCACCTCTCTACATCTATGTCCTTCAACCTTATTCCAGGGATATCTATAACACAGCTCAGAGAGGGAATAGTTGGACAGTGTGGCTAACCTTTAATCTGTCCAAAGAACTGACCCAGCCAAGAATGGAGCCAGTGGGGAATAAAAAGGGGAAGAATGTATCTCTTTTCAGCCTGATCCACTTCCTGACCTGCTTTACCTGGCAGATGGGAGGAGAAGCCATACCCGCACGGAAGGGAGAGTCCAGGTTTGGTTGGACCAAAAGGAAAGGAGGGTCTGGATGGCCAACACTGTTTTGAAATGCCTTAATTTGTATAGATGTGAGGTATTCACATATAAGCCAGTCACCCCAGGGTGCGTTTGTTACCAGTGGAGAGAAATAAGTATGTATAACCACAGCAAGATTTCTCTCATTAGGTACCCTAGATACCTAAGATGGGTATCTCAATAGTTCAAATGACTCTGTCTCCACAAGTGCCTGTTTACATCTTTCCATTGACCATAAAACTATCCTGGGGTGACATGTACAGATTTGGATATCTGATCTTACGTAGCTGAAGCGCTGGGTGAAATAAATCCTGGGTTTAGTGGGTGCATTTCCATGCTGAGCATTTCCCAACCAATGGACTTGAAACCCATCTGTGTATTGGTAAATAGCTAAATGACACAAATGTATGTACAGGCTCCATACTTGACTTGTCTCAGTCGGAATCGGTTTACCTGGGGACACACTAGACTAGAATCAGTAAGTTTTGAGTCTCAGTCTTCACAAAATGTTTTTACAAGATGTTACACTTCAGATGCTAATGAATCAGATATTTAATTCAGGGGGTCACACCAGCCTTTTGTTAGAAATTCAGACTTCAGCCTAGTTCTCTTCTCCCCTGGAAGACACAGAGAAAACTATGATAAATTAAGTGTCAAGTGTGATATAGAGATAAAATGTTGCCATGAAGTGTGTTTCTCTGGAATTTAACCAGGCCTGTAAACCAGTATATCACTGTAACCTAGATTTAGTAGTGGTAAAGTCAATTCAAAATGTCTTCCTCCTGCATCTAAATACCTGTCAGTCTTCTTTTGCATGAGATCCATGTAATTATATTTTTCTGAAATATATAAAATAATTTTAAAATGTCAAAAAAACTTTTTCTGACAACTAACTTGTAGGTAAGTGTAGTTTTCTACTGGAACAGCACTGAGCTTAAGTGTCTTGTGTAATAAGTGTCTTGAGTCCCTTTAGCCTCTGCATTCTCAATTACACATTGATTTTTAGTGTAGTGGATAGATAAGGAAAAGTGAACTTGTTAGTGAAATCAAGGAATGCATCTAGTCTTTCCTTAATTCAGATATGGACTTTCTGAGAAGCGTTTAGCCTAACATTACTAAGTGTCACTTTCTACTTATCAGCTGGAACTGGCATGAAGGTGGGCTCTCCAGCTCCGCTTTGCAGTTACAGTGACTGGTTTCTGAAGATAGAGAGTTCACTCAGGTGATTCACTCAGGGTGTTATGACAGCTGTATTCTTATTTTCTTCCCTGATTTCACAGCAGTCTCCCTAGATAAGGCTTTGAAAGACAGAGCTAATAGGGTGCTTGTCAGTAACACGGCTTTACTTGTTAAGCAGCTGAGGGCACTTGTGTTACTCAGACGATAGTGGTGCTGCTCCTGGTTTCTTTCATCTGGATATTCCTACTTCAAGGAACAACATGTTGAACAGCAGCGTTTTGTGTGATTTTTGCAGGGCAACTTGATTCCTCTGCTTGGAAAAGAGGACAATATGGTGTTTTTAGCAAAGCTTTGGAAAGCCATGCCAGGGTGTGAGTTGTCCCTTCTCATTATCCCATGGAAAAATGGGGTTATTGAAGCACCTAGTTGTGTGCTTCCAGTTCCCCGTGTTTGTTTTCTGTCTGATATGACCTAGTGCTGCTCAGCCCAGGTCCTGTTGGCACATCTATCCTTCTTGGGAAATACCTTCTGGAAATCAGAGGTTTATAAACTATCTGCCTGCTGCCTGACAATCCTTGCTGAGTAGTTTGTTCCTCATACTTCTCCAGTCCATCACCATCACCAGCAGAAAATAATTTTAAAAGATTGTACAAAAAAGCTTCATGAAAATTTTGCAGTATTTGATCACCCCTGCACATCCATGACAAAACCAGTAAGATTGGACAGGTTTTTCTCTAGGCAACCGCCAATCATGAAGGTAGACTTACTGCTCTTATAACATTTGAGTGATCTTGGCTCAAAAAAGATGCTTATGATTGTACCCTTTAAACATACTTGTTTCATAACAATTTTTATGCTACATGCACTTTAGCAGCTGTAGGTACACGGCTATTAAAAATAGAAACCATGATCTGAAGTATTTTCAATACTATGCATGGCTTGCCAAATCTAGGCAACTTACTTTCTCAAATAGAAAAATGCTTTTAATTGTTTTTCATTTTGGTTTTGAAGTTTGTTTAACCAGCAATAACCTTAGGATATAATGTAACATCTTTGTTTCTCTTTTGCTACATTATATAATACATATTATATAATTATCAATAAGATTGCACAAACCATATATGTAAATAGAAGGAAAGGCAGAGTTTAAAAAGAGCTTGAGATTAAAACCTGCTTCACCAAAACCATGGTTTTGAGTTAAAATTGGCTATTGGAGTTGCTTGAACACAGCTGGGAAATACAGAACAGTGAAGATCCCGTGTTTGACATACTTTGCACATTTAGACATAGTTTGCCCATACGGACTTAGGCCTAAGTGATAGAAGAATTCTAGGTAGCACTCAAATAAATGGTAAATGGTAAAAAAATAGTTGCTAATGAACCCTGTATTTTTTTTGTTGTCACTCTAATCTTTAGTTAGCTGTTGTCTGTACATGAATAGCGGATATTTCTATAAAATCCCCCTTAAGTTCCATAGAGTCTTCTCAGAAGTGATTTTATATGTAAAAATATTTTTTTACGTTTGATATTTTTCGCACTTATAGGAGATCCCCTTTATTACAGAAAATAACATTTACTACACTTACTACCACATTATGTTGATCTCATTATTTAACATTATATTAGATGTATTTCAAAATCCAGGTTGTATATAAAGTCTCTTCCTTCCAAACGTCAAAAGGCCCTGAGATCAATATCAGACTGAAAAACTAAAGGTGAAGTATTCTCAAGTTCACTGAGAAGAAAGTGTTAGACAGGAGTGACCACAGTGCCTTCTGAACCAGTCTTGCAAATGAGTAGTTTTGCTTCAGGCTACAAAGGGATCATATGCATTTGCTTATTAGTGTCTGTTGCCAATAGTATGTTACTCTGGACAATCCCAGAACATATGCAAAATATCTCCAGTCAGTATACATCATGACTGGCACTTAGGACACTCATTAAACTGGAAGATATCTTCTTTTTTTGGAGTAATAATTCTTCTGTCTAAGATGTTGCTGTGTATTCATCTGCAGTGACATTTATAAGATTGGCTTTTATATCTTCATGGTTTTCTCCCCAGTCATTTATTTTCCAGTCAACCACTAAGTACATTCCCGAGTCCTTTATTTTTATTACAAGAGCTAGCTAGCTGCCTGTAAATCCATGAAAGCTGCCTTTTATTATTTATTGTCATATGTGGTTGAAAGGCCAGCCTGTACCATAACGTGTGTAACTGCTTTAGTCCAACAAGGGAGCAGAGCAGCTCGAAATGAAGAATTAGGTGGACTGTGGGTACTGTGGGTGTTGTCCCACACCTGTCCCTGGCAGGCCCAGGAAGTGTCCAACGCATAAGGAACACACTTCTTTGTATGAAATTTCCTCATCATGTGCTCAAAATTACTGTTCTCTTTGTGCCTTGAGTGGGCATACGGCTCCCTCAGAGGAGGGGTTTGAAGCCTCAGCTCTTCTTCCCCTACCTTTTCACGCTGTTGGCTGGAAACAGCTGCGGGATTAATAACCAGATGGAAACGAGGGAGCAGAGAGGGTGTCAGTAAAATAATTTGATTTAGCTCAGGTGTTTTGGCTCCATACCTTATTGCCACAGCTACCGCGCGCGAGGGCCGCCGGTGCCGCACCTTGGCGGGGAGCAGCTGGTGCCTCTCACATGTCATCAACATAATCACGTAATGAGTTCAGGCAGCGACACCCGCCCTGCCCCGCCACCACCTGGGGATTACACCCCTATCACCGCCAACCTAATCTGTGGCCCCGGGGAGCACAGGTGTAACTGAGCACCTCATTCAGCCCTGCAGCACTGGTGTTATTGGCGATGTGGAAGGTGGTTCGACCTGACGTGTGAGGCACAGAGCCTGGGAGTGAGTCAGTAACCGGAATCCTCCTTGTTTCGGCCTGGAAACTGAGTGGGTTTGGGACACAAATGTGAAATCAGTCCTTGTAACACGTTTGTCAATGTTTTCTGGATTTCCAGCCTGTCTGATATAAATCCTTGTCTCCTCTCATCCGATATTCATATATTCTTGGTTTAATAAAACAGGCATTTGGCTTTGCAAGTAATCCTTCCCCAGATTTATATAAAAAAAAAACCTTTTATCACACTGTCATGATGAGGGACATCTCAGAGAGTCGTGACATCTTCAGATTTGCTACCAGAAGGTAACTGCTCTGGAAGTCTCCACATTGTAGATTGACAGGAATTGGTGTAATCAGCTGCTGTCTCTGAGGAGGAGAAAGTGCTTTGGTTTGACTTTAGCAACTCTTCTTTTCCACATTGTATCAATAAAGCCCATAGAAACAAAACACGGGGTGTCAGAAGACAGAGAAGGTCCTGTGTAGCTGCACTGTCCCCTCAAGATATGGTGTCATTTGGCATTGTCCTGGCTGCCATCTCTGCCCCTTTTTGTAAGAACAGATTTCTTTCCAACATTGTTTTGTGCCCATTTCTTTAGTTCAGGAAATGCAGTGAAAGGCTTAATCAGAACAAAGAGTTCTTTATGGGAGGAAACCCTATCTCAGCTAATATGCAAGGGGATCACCTTTTTTCTCCTTCCAAATACCTTGTTTGAAAGTCTCACAACGATTTCATGAATTGGTCAAGCTAAGTCCCATCCACTCACAAATTTTCCACACCAGAGAAAGACATTAGTGCTTAAACTCTAGGACAAAGTGGGTCTGTTCTCCCCACTGGCTGGTGGCATTTTGGTCCTCTGGAATGATGAGGGAGCTGAGGACTTCTTGTAGAAATCCCTCTAGCCTGGGATGTTACACAAGGCAAAGAAATGACCTGTTAAGGTGGCACTATATCATTCTCGGAGTTCTTAATGAAACACCTTATTGGTTTGAACACTACAAGTAGTTACCTGTTTCTCAGTGAAAATTATAAATTAAATAATAGGGACTACTTAATTTCCACGTGCTTGAGGTTAAACGTTCTGCTAATGTAAGGTGACTCAAGGCAGTGTATTCTGTAACTTACCTCTAACAGTTTAAAGGGCCTGGATGAGGTGTCTTTGAATTATTGATTTTTGATTTTTGCTTTTGTTTGTTTTTTTTCTATAAACTGATTAAGACACAAAAATCCTTGCTAATATATTAAAAGGAAAAATGAATCAAATTATGATAGGCTTGTCACCCTGATAGTACTCCATGGAAAATAGTAGTTAGGGAATTTCCAGATGAGTTAAAATAATGACATAATTTGCTATCAAAATAATTTGTGAAAAAATAAACCAACTTGATATAGTTTTGATGAGATTACAAATGTGTTAAAAGGAATAACAACAGTTTCATGAAGGGCTTTTAACTAATATTGCATAATATTTGATGAAAAAATAACAGTCACATCCATGTCAGTATCTCAAAACGTAATTGTTTCCAAGGTCCAAAATGTAGTTGTTTCTGCTGGAACCCTGCAGAAAGGTTTTTCCATTAAGAAGCCTCCTTCCAAAGCCTAAAAACACTGGAGGATATAGCAAAAAGATTGCCCCACATTTTCCTGAGGCAGAATGCCTTTTTTTTATTTTATCTGTCAGAAATGGATTTGTTTCTGAGTTCATAAATTTCTCATTGATTTGGGATTTGAAATGTTTTCTTTTGGAAAGGCTTTCAGTGGGTCTGCTTTGCAGTTATGTTAATACTTGCTTAAAGTTTCCCTGTTCTCTTAGCCTTTTATCCTTTGAAACATGCATAGTTTGTATTTGAGTGCTAATTTTTATAGCAAGTACAGAAATATTTTCAGCTAAGTGTTGTGGAAAAGAGCATTTTTAAGGAGGAGGACTTTTACTGAAAATATGCTTAAAAGAAATTACTGCAAACATTGATGTCGGAAATGAAAAACAGTCTTCAAGAAGGAGTGGAGGTTTTATGCACTCATAAGTAGATCCATATTAAATGCCTAGAAATGGACGTTTCCAGGAGTTACGGTCACATAATATGATTGTCTACAGGCCAGATATAGAGAGATATTAGATTCTTAAAACAAGATTTGAGTATAATTTAAGTAGTAGCAATATAAATACAAGTGTTTTACTCTTCAAACCCTGGTTTGTGAATGGCTGCATCTGTTAATCTAGAAAGGTTCCTATGCACATCCCCAGCATATTCTAGGGTTGCTAGTGGAGATGCCTTATCTCTTTTTGAGTTAGATACAAAAATTGGACTTGATCTTGGGCTCCTAGTCTTGCCCTGAGCCCAGGTCTTCCTACATTCCCTGACTAGAATTTCCGCTGTTCCCTTTCTCCTCCTTGGTCCCATCTAACCTTGCAATTTAAACATTTCTTTGTTTTGTTTTGGCTTGTTTTTTGCTAGAAATTCCCTAAGTAGCAAAAGACTGAGCCATAGTTGAGCTGCCTTGCACACACACATGCGTGCACACATACTTGTGCTGTGAGTGCCTCTGAAAGGCACAGTGGTCACTTCCCTTCCCATGGCAAACACATGGTGACAAAGGGGATCCCAGAAAACCCAGAAAAAGGGAGAGACTTGGGAGAGAGGGGTTGAGCAGAAGATTGAAAATGTCTCTGTAGGCAACTTACCCTGAATAAAAGTTGCAGGCAAGCTATCTTTTTTTCAAGTTTTTAGCCTTATGTACATTCAAACCCCATCCTTCCCCCCCCCCCNAAACCATAACCCTTGAGCTCTAGTTGTATATGTGTCACTTCTTCACATTCATTCATTATGGAGTGACGTGAACCTCAGAAGGTATTCCTGACTAGTGTACTGGCCAGGTCATCCATCAATGAAGAAGGATCAGCACCCCTTGGGACACTAATCCCAGCCTACATGGAATGAGGTGTGCATGAGTACACTATCTGTAGCCAGCTCCTTCACAGGATCCATATTAATTCATTACATGTCTGCAGTTTTATGTCCCAGCTGAATCCTTCCCAACAGACATTCAGAAGTGCTGCAGTAGGTGTCTGGTTAGCAGGCTTATCTCCCACAAGATAAATTCTTACCATTGAGGGACTTACCAAGTTAGGGCATAAGCCTCTGCAATGAGAGGAAGCCACAGCAATGGTGATGGTAGCTTATTACCTCTTTCCAAGGTATCCAGTTTCATTGATCTGAAGCTGGTGACAATGAGTTTCATGGAGGAATGGCTGAGGAGGAACCTTGACCACATACCTGTTGAGGGCTACAGAGTGAGCAGAAGCTCTTTCCAGTCAATGTTCCCTCATGATGTTCCCTCATGTAAAGGTATAAGTCTGCATGCAAGGGGAACATGAATCTGAGTATGCCCAAAAGCACCAAGGTCTTAACGAGCTGAACACCTTTCATGTCAGTTATTTCAATAGCTGTAGTCAGTGACCCAAAAGCTGTAGTCCTAGGATGTCATGCTTAAGCAGGATAGAGTAGTCGTTCATAAACTTGTGGCTGGGAGTTATTACTGAGTCTGAAGCCCCATCTGTCATGACTGTGGGATATGGTTGACTGGCTGATGATCACGGAGCCCAAGGGACTCCTTGTAGGTGCCTTGGCTACATCTAGCAACTTGAGCAATGAAAGGTGGAGGCTTGGGCACTGTTCTGTACCCATCTGCATGGTGTAACTGGCACACCTTTAACCTGTCACCCACTACACAACACCCTGCAGTGTGCAGGGGCTAGGATGGGTTAAGGGCTGGTCCCAGGGTGTCTGGCAGCATGGATAGACCCTAGCACTTACTTTTGGGTCAGAGAAAGGCCCTGACCTGTGTTAATTACTAGGAGAATAATACTGCCACATGAACACTGGTTCTGCTCGAATAGGCAGTTGAAAGATGGGACACCCTTTTCATTTCAGGTTTTTACCTCCTGCAACCCACACTGGGACAGAAGGAACTTGGTGGAGAGAGTTGTATGGGCCTTTTGGAGCCTCACATGTGTGTGCTCTGTGGTGAATCTTCTTTAGTTCTCCCTGACAGTTAGGGAGTGATGAAATGTGATGGATGCCAGGAGGGACATGGCTGCAGGAGAGAGAAACCCCAACTTACAGCCTGCTCTTCACAGCAAGTTAAAACAGGGGGACAGAAGGGTTTAGTAGAGGAAAGAGAGAGGAACGGACATTGCTGGAGTGGAGCTGGGACAATCTAGACCTATATGGAATAAATGGACCAAGTGTTTTGTTGTAGAGGAAATCTGTACCTCTTTGACTTGTCTCGAAGCCCCTGGCCCCTTCCCCGAGTCCTGCTGCCTTCCTTCTGAAGCAGACTTTTTTCTGCTACTATTATTTGAAGAGATGTGCATGCAGGGACACTGGCCACCAGGCACTACTTAATTTCCTGTTTGATAGCTCTGGACACACTAATGTATCTGAACAGCCATGGGCACTGGATTTATATGTATAGCTGTACAGCAAGACTGAAAGTCCACTTTCAATTGTTCTGCTGCCTTTTCTGGCAATCACTAGTTCTGCTACACAGTGAGGGAAACTAAGTGCATCATTCTTAAATTTGCACAGCTATGATACTAGGATTAGCTTTGCCACAGGGCTTGGTCATTCCAGCATCCTGCCAAGACGAAGTCACTTCAAAGTACAAACAGACATGAAACTTCTGAACCAAATCCATTGGTGCTGATAGCTTTTAAGCTGTCTGTAATCTTCTGGCACCAGAGGAGGTGTTTGTTTTTTTTCTTCTATCTAGTTTTGCACATAAAAGCATATTCTCTGCCTGATGTTAGGAACACTAGGCTGAAGGTAGCTTGGAATTGTGGCACCCTTAGGCACACAGGGCGCTTATGCCAATCTTTTCATGAACAAAAAGCACTGCAGGCTCTGAATTTTGCACGTAGGTGCCCATGCTAGTTACCCAGGTCCTTGTTTGTGCAAATGGGGTGCAACTGAGAGAGGACTTACTTCTAACTAATGATGCAGAGCTGTAGTGCTATTTAGACATGATGTCACCATAGAGGGACCCATAAACCATCAGCTGTTTGGCAGATTTTCATCTACGTAAATCCCTCTGTAAACTAATTATATGGCCACAGCTTGTAAATTTTACAAGAAAGCAATCTCCAGACTTGTTTTTCTTGTCAATTGCAGATCTTGAAACTTAACTGTAGATGTAGCAAAACCAATCACCAGGATTAGAGAGTCTATAAACCGTACTGTATAGCATAGACATATAAACTTCCAGTACTTCTTTCCTTCTTTAAACACCAATTTAAGTTTTGGTCCATTCATTTTTAGTGTTTGCAAGTAACACACACACACACACCAGCCTAAATAAAACCAGTCCACAATTAAACCCTTGGAAAACGTGAGCATAAGCTCCAGCTAGAAGTCTCCAAATTAAATATTTATATGTACTAGAGGTCTTGTATCAGGAGGTGGTTCTCTTGCTGTTATCAGAAGTCAGCCCTTTGCTCCCTGTGTCTGCTTCAAACACTTCTATCCCTGGCAGCATGAGGCTTGCTTCAAACATCCTGCTTGCTTGTCAGCATGGTTGATGCGCTATATTATAACAAGCCTTCACCACAACTGTTGTTCACAGGCAGCATGTTTAGATCTACAAGCACAATCCATGAGATTCGCTATCAACTTACTCATTGTTTATCCAAGGCTCTTCCAGTGAATTGAGCCCAACTACTCTTGCCTTGGGGTAAAACGCAGCAGCCTTTCTTTTATTGTTGCTCTTGTAGAGAAAGCAGCATCCTCCTCAACAGTGGTAGGATCTGGACAAGGAATAAGCCTCATAGCTGTTGCATCGTCCTCCTGGTATGGCATTGGCTTATAGTCCAGTTCTTAACCTAGGACTAACTGGTAGGAGCACAGCCAATAACTGTGCATTATTTACATTGTAGGTATATTTTGGCTGCACATTTGTATCCTTAATGCTGCATCTCCCTTAGCTGAGAGATTGATTGCATTTAACTGCTTTGGTCAAAGCTTCTTCATCTTCCACAGGCAGCCCTCAGAGATTCCCTGGAACCAGTAACTCTCATTTCTATAGAGAAAAAAGGTGAGTCAGCCCAGCTTTACCGTGTGACAGAAACAGGGCAGCTGAAGCTTTAGAAAAGTCTTGTGATATAAACTGGAACTCTGTGTGTATTGTCTTATTACATTATAAGAACCCACAACAGATAGGTGCATACTAATGTAATTGACACAAATCAATAGAAACAATCTATTATCTATGAAACAACACAGGAATTTAAATATCCAGGCACAATCATAACTTTTTTTTTTCTTAAAAAAATAGAAACTAAATAGAGAGTAAAAGGCAACAGTGGTGTTTCACCACAAAAACTGTATCAAGCTGGTCTATGTGACTATACCAGCCTGTTAATACCCTCTCTTGTCCTGTGCCTTCGTGGAAACTCCATTTTTATAACTTAAACCATAATGGAGATGGCACATTATTACTACTACTACTACTACTACTACTACTACTACTATTACTATTACTATTATGAGTCTGACTTGTTTGGGTACCCCCGCCTATAAATGCAATACGGTAAGATTATTTTTTTCTTTTTTTAACCCACGGCCAATTTCTCATATGAAAGCTTTCTTGAGCACAAAAACTTCTAATTTGTGACTAACCTGTGCTTCACATAATGCTGAGAGACTTCATACAAACAACAGTATTAATTAATAATAGTAATATTCATTTTTGGTTTAACTGTAATGGTTCACTTTTTTAAATTGATTTGTTGAATAAAGTATGAAATTAGGAGTGATACTTGTATAATAATGGAAAGGAGGTTGTGACATATCAATAAACTGATTCACATGCCACTATTAACACACCAGTCCTCTCACTTCCCCCGCAATGTGTCCTCCAGGCCCAAAACAACCAAGTTACATTATCCACTTCAAAAACTGATTGATATAAATAGATATCCGCTAAAATGTATACTGTATTCTGATAAGGTTCTCAAATATTAGCTTTTGTTCATTTTGATAATTGTTTCAAGAACAAACCTTCTAAATGGAAAGGCAATGAGTGGGGCAACAAACTGAGTGTTGGCTGTTATTCTGCTTTTTAGTCAATCGGGAGTCTTCTAATTATGAAGAAAGTATTTTGCTTGCCATTGATAACTTAACTTAGACTTCTGACATTTGTATAACTATCTGTCTCCACTTAGTAGCAATAATCTTTGTAGGGACCTCAGCATTTCCAGAAGGCAATTTATCCCACCTGTTTTGTTCTGTTATGCAGGGAGTGTAGATATGTAACTTTCAATGCCCAAAATAAGATGAAATTAATTCCATCTTATCAGGTACTGAGAGATACCCAAAATGGATAAGGTCATCAGACCTTTGCTTTCTGTGAAGTCTATTATGCAAGATCATTGCCTGTTCACAAGGATCCTAAATAGCCCTTACAGGCTTTGATTTTTCACTTCTGCTGATCAAAGTATCTTTAGTAGCTTCTCTTCATGTACTGACAATCAAAAGAGTTGCAAAACACACTCTGTAACCTCTGTTTTATTTCCTGAGAGCCCAGGAAATACAACTACCCAGGCATGCATAGTTTTTAGCCTATACATAGCGTATTAGACAGGATTTCTGAAAATAATTGTTCCTAATGATAATGTGAATGTTTTGACAAAAAGTTCATTGAAGTGAAAAACAATCACTGAATTCTTTGCATATTTTATTTTTCTTTTTGATTTCCAACTCACACACATCTGGCATATTTTACATCTTTGCAATAAAACATGGTTACAATAGCTTAAGGAATTTATATATCCAAAATATTTCACCATGATCTCAAGATGAAATGAACTTGTCTTCCAGATGTTCAATAGTCTCCCAATTCTAAGCTACAAACTCAAGATATTGCTTACAGACGGGTGATGAATAACTTAATCATTACGCTGATCCCCATGATTTCAGAATCTTATAAATACAAACAACAATGAAGAAGGAAATTCAGTGCTAAACTTACTAATACAAGGTGGATAACAAATAAGTAATCACATCAATAAATAATGATATGTTTCTGGTGCAAAGTGCCAATACAAAGAATCCATTATCTTTTTAAATAAATGACTGCAAGTGAGTGTAAATTCTGAGAAAATTACATTCCTGTTACATGCCTCATAGCCCTACCGACACAATATGTACATCTATGACAATACAGTCACCAAATATACAAAGAAGAAACATGAATTAAAGTGTATATACCCCTGGGTGTGTAATTTGATCAGTACAATGTGCAGAAAATTATTCGGATATTTATCATTACAGTATTTTAAAACATGAAGTGCCTTAGTCTGAGTGGCTTCAGGTGAGATTTTCAGAAGAACCAAAAAGAATAATCTCAGTCACCTTTACAATGAAGCTAAGGCTGTCAAATAAACCAAGCTGCTCAGAGGAAAAATAAGGGAAAAAATCTTGCCCATGATTGGTATGCCAAATGTTAGTAATCCAGAAGTATAGCACTTTGCCTGTATTGGGAGTCATTAAGCACTACAAAGCATTAAACTGAACTTCCCTCTTTGCTCCCTTTCTGTCTAGTCTTTGAATTTAAAAGGGAGGAATTTAATTTCTATTGTATAAAGTATAAATATGGCAAATGATGGCTTTTTATCCAAATGCTTCATGAGCAGAACTCCACTTAAGAGGGGTAAAGTTTAGATTCAAAAAGTGAAAAACGTGTTGGTGGAAATGTCAAAATTACTGTTTGCGCCCCAATTCAACCCTTTAACACAAGCTGTACCCTTAGGCAGATCTCCAGTTTGATTTGTGTGAATGCACCTGTTCCTTCAAGACATCAGGTTTAAAGTACATGCAAGTTGTAACTCCACAATAAAATTAAGAAACAGTTTTGTTCTTTATACAAGGTTTTACTTTTACAAAAGTATCCCTTTAAAGTTAAGATGTGCATCTGATGTACAAAGTATCAAACGTATTTTTTTTTAATCTCAGCTTGAAAAGAGGCTGGAGATGGGATGCATGTTAGGTTCAAAGCCTAAACATTGAAATAACTGGACACAAGGTTCCCCAGAATTTTCAAAAGTCTCTTGTGGCACATCCTACTACCTTTTCTCAATAAACAAAGATATATGAAATAATTACCAAAACATCTCCTAATTCATATAATTTACATGATACAAGCTTGCTTTTCAGCAGCTGGTGTTCAGTTGTGAAAAAACACACAAAGTAAAATGGTTGCTGACTACAATGTACAGCTATTGCTGGGTGTAATGGAATGTACAACGGAGGTCAATGCAGACGTGGTTTTCCACCAGAGACTACACCTTTCATTGCAGCACTTGTGCTCTCAGCTTTACCTGGGCTTTCAGTTCTTCATTCCGCTTCAGTATCTGTTCTGATGTTCATAATGCCACCGGTTAAAATCTATATTAAAAGCTACGATGCTGCCAGAAGCCATGCCAGTAATCAGAGTTCTGAAAAAGATAGAAAAGATGGTCCTGCTAATCCTCTTTTATCTTCTCAAGAAATGGTTTACCATAAACATTAAAAAAGGTAAAAGAACAGGCACTTTTTGTAACACTGTCTGAAGACTAAGCTCATGGGTGGGATTCAGCTTGTGATGGAGACACTACACTTAGGTCTTGACATATGAGCCAAATTTCCATGTTCCCATTATGGTCAAGGGAGATCCAGAGGTCCATTCAGTCACCTTCACATCGTAAAAGCATCATGCCATTTGACATGCTCTCACATGTCCTGCCTTGCCTCAAGCTGCTTCTCCAGAAGGGTGTGAGTCTTCACTAGGTCCTTTGTCATATGTGCCACCCCAGGTATGTACCTCAGACATCCGAGTTATCTCAAACAGTACTAACTGGCTATGGGTAGGCAATCAAATTAGGTAGGCAACTGAATTAGGCCCTAACCAGTACCCTCAGTGCAGCCTGACTGACCCTCTACAGGTCACTGGGCATGTACTTTGGGCTGAGCTTAATTGTCCTCTACAAGTTGTAGCAAGTAAATTGCCACAGTTATTAAAGGAGCTTATTCCTGTAGCTCACATGAAAACACCTATGGCAAAACACCTTCATTCAGGTGTTTTAGTACCCAGCTGCCTAAGTCTGGGCACCTTGTGCCACTGGCGGTGCCCCAGGATGGCTGACACCTCTGTGCTGGCTGGCAGTTGGGACACAGAACCTGTGGAGTGCTCTGCACTTGGGGCTGCAGCTGGCATCAGCTGGATATCTTAGGGTCTCCCAGACAGAATGAGGTGCCTCTGTGAAGACAACTGAACTGATCCCTTAATCATAAGCTGATCACATCTTGGTACTCCTAAAAATTGAAATGTAGCCCCTATTTAGGTTGTTCTGGTGGCAATAGTTGAGGTGATTTTCCAGTTATTACATATCCTCTAATTCTGGCAGCTGAGTTTTAAAATTGGATTAGATATCTATCACTGCTTCTATCAAACCATACAAAAGCCGTTCTCCGCTTAATTATGTGACTAAAGCTAAGCAGGTACTTAAAGCACTTTGCACAGCTGGGGCTTCCCAGCCCGGTATTACAATAAGGGATAGAGAAAATAGTTGAGCTGAAATTTTCTGCAGTGTAAATAAATTTCTTTGAACAGAGCACAGTACTGTATGCATACTCTGGCAAAGCTCCAGAAGCAAACAGGCCTTTTCCAGTAAGTTAGACTAAGTAAAATTAGACTAAGTTTGAGACAAAAAACTTGTTTCAAGTCATCTCCTCATACATGAGTAAATTAGGTATGCATTTTGTTTATAGGTGGTTTTGTTGCTTTACAAAATGGATACATAGCATAGGAATGCTGAAAAGTGTAAGAAAAATAAACTGAAATGAATGCTGTATGATTTTTCTAATAACCTATGTGTTCTTTGCATGTCATGAATTTGTATATTAATAAGAAACACAGGACTGATGCCAGATGTAAACAGCAAATCCACTCATAACCCTGCATAAATGCAACATATAGGCTTACATCATAATCACATCACAATAGAAGACTGAGCAACTAGGTTCATTATCTTTTACATTTACAGCGTGCGTTTTAGTGTCACAGCAGTGACTGCAAAAATCTAGGCTTGTACACTGCATCTCCGTTGCTCAAGAAGGCCAAAGGAAAGGACTACACTCACTCCTGGTGGGTGGATCCAGTGATAATATCACACGTTATAGTCTAGATGCAACCCCAAGAAGTTCTCAAGCTCTACAGGCTGAAAATCAGAAATGTACCACAAGCTTTTGTAATTGGTTTTAAGGCATTGGTTAATAGGCACTACTGCACACTGATCCAGTCTGACTATTCCTACGGTCTTAAGTTAATGTAATTTTACTCATACTTTGCTAGCTGACTCTCTGGCTTAATGACTTCGATGATATAAGACCTCACCTTAAGGTTAAGTGCTTGCACTCTGAGACTCAAGGATCAGAAAAAATGCTGAGTCAGATAAAACAACAAGATAACAACTGGGGTAATGGTTTTGTACCATATCCTGTTAATGAAGGCATATCATAAACTCATACCTTAAAGTCCACGGAGAGGTATTCATCCAGAGGGACCTGGATAGGCTTGAGAAGAGGGCCTGTGTGAACCTCATGAGGTTCAACAAAGCCAAGTGCAGGGTCCTGCACCTGGGTCAGGGAGATTTCCAGTACCAATACAGGCTGGGGGATGAAGGGATTGAGAGCAGCCCTGCAGAGAAAGATCTGGGGGTACTAGTGGATGAAAAGCTGGACATGAGCTGACAGCATGCGCTCGCAGCCCAGACAGCCAACCGTCTCCTGGGCTGCATCAAAAGAAGCGTGGCCACAGGCAGGTGGTTCTGCCCCTCTGCTCTGCTCTGGGGAGACCCCACCTGGAGTACTGCATCCACCCCTGGAGCCCTCAGCACAGGAAAGACATGGACTTGTTGGAGCGTGTCCAGAAGAGGTTCACAAAAATGATCAGAGGGATGGAACACCTCTCCTGTGAGGACAGGCTGAGAGAGTTGGGATTGTTCAGCCTGGAGAAGAGAAGGCTCCAGGGAGACCTTATTGCAGCCTTTCAATATTTAAAGGGGGCTTATAAGAAAGATGGGGACAAACACTTTAGAAGGGCCTGTTGCAACAGGACAAAGGGCAATGGTTTTAAACTAAAAGAGGGTAGATTTAGACTAGATATAAGGAAGAAACTTTTCACAATGAGGGTGGTGAAACACTGGCACAGGTTGCCCAGAGAGGTGGTAGATGCCCCATCCCTGGAAACCTTCAGGTCAGGTTGGACGGGGCTCTGAGCAACCTGCTCTAGCTGAAGATGTCCCTGCTCATTGCAGGGGCTTGGACAAGATGACCTTTAAAGGTCCCTTCTAACCCAAACTATTCTAGGATTCTAGGTATACTTTGTGCAATTTTACCATTTACATACAAATATTAATGACAAACTCACCTCTGATCGTGAGACAGATCCATAGCTCTTATTCCAGCATCACAGCCAGGGTAAATATAGAGCTGCTTGAAGTCACAGGCCTGCCACACTTCCACTACACCGTTGTCTCCCCCTGTCACCAGGTTCTGCCCATCACTGCTCAGGAGGATGGCCTTCGGGAGAAAAAGACAAAACCCAAGCCCACAGTTAGCTTTTATGGAAACAGGTCAATATTACAAAAATTTAATCAAATCATAAGCACTTCTTTTGCTCTGCCCACTTTAAATTTGAAGAAAAAGGCTCCCATTCCTCTTTATCTGCAGTCAAAAAATAAACCAACAAATTTGGATCTCCAGATTTTAAATAAAACAATTGTGTGGTTTTAAACATGATATATAACCAAAAAGCTCTTTAACCACATCTGCCAAGACCTGAGCTCAGCACATAACATTTTGATGTTTGTCCTACAATACTCGGTGCCATCACTAACACCTACAGCAGAGCAGTGATCTGCATTCCTAATGCTGCTTCAAGTGCTAGTGACAGAGCAGAGCCCTGAAGGCACGAATTCACGTCTTGGCTAATAAATGAAGAACGGACTCTTTTCAGAGCATTTTGTTTTAAAGCCGTACTTCCCACTGAAATTTAATTCCAAACAAAAATTCCAGGAATCGTGTGGGATCATAAACAATTTATTCTTATTTATTCTGGAAAAGCTCAAGTGCATTTTTGCATTTGAAGATGGAGACAGGAGGATCTGTGTTTGAATATGACTTAACCAGGAGGCCATGATTTCCTTTAAACCACACAGCAAATAAATTCAATTTATTTTAATAAATAAAGGCAAGACACAACAAATGTTTGTTTGCATTTAGATTTACCCTGGTTGAATCATTGATCTCCATCTGAGCTAAGAGTTTGCCATTAATGCTGAAATTGCTGAACCGTCCTCGTTCATAGTAGATGATGCAGTGACCTTCACTAGATACTGAAATTAAGCGAGGATACAAGCAGTTTTCTGTTCCTTCCAGGGCTCTCAGCAAATCTCCAGTAATTGTGTGTACCAGACAAGGACCTTCTGTATATGAAAACATAATATATCATACATTTGCTGCTTATACAAACTATATACACTGTGCACAAAGGCAATGCATAATACACATTTATATCACGTTAGTCCGGCATAGATATAAGATGCAACGTTTGCTTAAAGAATTTAAAATACACACCAGAAAAGGAAATGCAAGAGCTAGCGTATTAAGAATAGATCCAGCATTCCTAGAAGTGGTAGTTTATTATTTACTTAAACTGGTAGGAGTTTTCATTGATCTGTTGTCTTCTAAAATATTCTTTCCTCTTCCCAAGCATTCAGAAGCCTCATTCTTACTGCTTTCCTCCAACAACATGAACTCTCTTTAGCCTGCCCATTCACATTAAACAGATGGGGCCCTACCAGTGACTAGTAGGAGCAACTCCCAGAGGGCATATAATCGTATCGCTGCATATTTTTCCTATAGACAATGGCAGTTCCTGTAGGTCCTCTCCCCCAATGAATATGTTATATGCATAGATTTCAGTCCTGAATTGTTTTAACAATGGGAGTCATCTGACAGCCAACAGAGTTACTATGATATCTGGACTATAAGAGCTTTTAGGAGACCACACTATAACTGCATTTACTCCAGAGAGATTTTAATATGAGATGTTAATGTCTTTTTATTACTGCTGAGGAAAGAAAAAAACAGCTATGAAATCTACAATGCACATTTTAAGATGAAAAACTGGGCTATTTCCATTTTAAGATCTACGAGAAAAGCTCTTTTGAAAGGGCGATCTGCATTCCTACTAAGAAAAAAAAGGCTCTTCTGTGATAAGTGTAATGAGTCACAGTAAATACTAAATGTTTTCTTTTATGAATCACAGGGTACTCCTGGACAGCACAGTAATCTCTTCCTTATACAAGTGGCTTATGACCCTGAAAGTAAATTCATACTGGCAAACTCAGTCACCTCACGTTAAGCTCTTCTAACTTCTCTGAAATCCTGGTTTGCCCAGGTAGAATGAATCACAGCATCGGTGCATTTGTCTGTGAGGCCTCTGGTGCAGGTTTTTATCTGTGTTTGCACAAAGCCTTACATAGAGAGACCTCAAGCCTGACTGGCTCCATGGGATAAGACTGCAATGGAATTAATTTATTTTCTCAAATAGTTGAGTTTCAACTTCGGAAATGCTGAAGTGCCAGAGCGTTATAGGAACTGATGCCTCTGCCTTTAGAATAATTACCATATTAGATTTTTCAAAAGAAAAGTGTTATACCTTCACAGCTGAGTGGTCATAGACACAAAAAGGAACAAAGAAAATCTGATTTAGGATGCTACTGTAAAGACATACAAACTGACCGCTCTTTTTTGGGGTTGTTGGATAAGAACATGCAAACATCAACCTGACACACAGGATTTTTCTCAGAAGAGTCCTGTATGAGCTGTCTCCCTGCCTCAGCAGGTTCTCAAGTGCTGCACGTGTTATGGCAGTGCCACAGCCAGCTCCGGAGGGACAGCGTCCCCACGAGGGAGCTCAGGCAGGACGGCAGAGCAACGCAGCGCTGCCGTGAAATGCAATCTAAGAAACTGGAAAGGGACTGGGAAGGGCAGAAGTTGAAGAAGTAGCTTTAAAACAGGCATCTGCTGGAAACCAGCAATAGAAAAGGGATTTTCTCTCTGCATTTATATATGGACTAGAGTTTGAAGAGGAAGAACATGAGTAACCCAGGGGACACACTGGACCTCCAGTTCTCTTGATCAGTTACAAACATATCCTGGATTTAACGTAAAAGTCTTTGGTCCCCCAGCAGCCTTTACCTCTAAAAATATGTAAGTTACTAAAGCATCATATACTCAATGAAGCAGAAGATAACTGAGTACAGATTCCAGCTATTTTAATAAGAGGAAATTTGCAAAAAGATAGTTGGAAAGGATACACTGTTACGGCAATGAGTGTATAAAGCTGCCTTAAAAGATAAGAAATAGCAGTGCTGCAAGATAAAACTTCAGGTTCAGCATCAGTGTACATTTTTTTCATAAATGTCTTGACTTTGCCTACGACTGTTATGTAGTATGTCATTACGTGAGGTAATGACCCATTAGGATTTCCTGTTAAAAATGCCTTTACTCAAAAGTTTCACATAGCTTTGAAAATAAATGTTGAGCTCCGAGGCAGTATAAAAGACGATAACGCAGGAGCTCAGCTTTGAGCAAAAGCGGGCAGAAAAAGCATCACATCCTTCTTACCCTCAGAAGCAGTGAACTTTTTGAAAAGGAGTACAAGGATATCCATGGGGATGAATAAAACAGGCATTGCTGTAGACAGAAAAAGCAAGTAGGTGGATGTGGATGTAGGTGTGGAATGGAAATGAGATAGGAAGATATATAAAGAAGAACCTTAAGGAAGGACAAGGGTAATGTAAAGAAAGGAAATAAGAAGGTAGAAGAGATAATGTAGCACAAAAGAAAGTAAGAGAGAAGGGCGAGGATGGGGAGGCAAATAGGAAAGGAAAAGAGAGAGAGACATGCAGTTCGCCACGTTAAGCAGCTGAACAAGAGAGGGCAGTGGGGGAAGAAAAGTGGACATAGAATTAAAGGGAAAAGGAGAAGGTGGGCAGAACAAGTAAATGGAACAAACGAAGGAGAAACAGAATAAGGAAAGATGAAGCAAACACTCATTGAGGCACGTGTTTTATTTACATTGATTGCCAGTTATACAGGAGACTGCTGCAGGTTTGGAAAGGTATTTTGAACATTTGTATTAGCAATTGTTGGATACTCTGGATTCCATAGACAAGTAACAGGGCAAAAGTGCAAACAGGTGGGTCAAAAAGTTTAATACAAGAGAGGTAACAACAAACCTGCAAACTCCTCATTATTTGGAATCCAAATTTGGAATTTGGAATACAAAAAAAACCTTACTGGATGAAATGCTGTCTGCAGATCCCAAACCAAGCAAATCAACCCTGCAACCCTTCCGAGGAGGCTGAGGTTAGTCCTACAGGCTGCCTTTCAGTTAAGATCAGGGTGAACTTGGAGCTGGCCCTCCCCTAAACACAGGTCTCTATCAACAGGTTTCTTCAAAATCAGTAAATGTTGTGCTGAATTATTGCATAAATTTTTATCAACTGCTCTTCCAGATCTGGCAGGAATAGTAGCACAGCCTGATGTTTGGAAAGAATGATAAACTTAATTTGTGTCTAAACCTCCTAAGTCCAGATAGCAAGTAATAACATTCAGAGTAAACTGCTGCAGGTTCCCCCAGAACTGCAACACATCTTAGTAGACCAGGCTTTGGATAATTAAAGCATATGTGACTTGAGGGAAGACTGAGACATATCACTAAAAAAGGCTCTAAAAATGCTAAGGCTTAAATCATAAAAATATTTCTGACCTTTAGCACCACTGATAACGAGTCCCAGCTCTGCACAGACCGACACACAGACAACTTCATGGTCGTGACCAGTTAGAACAGCGCGAGGAGCAGGATAATCACCTGTTAAAAAAAAACAAACAAACAAACAACAAAAAAAGAAAACCAGAAAAACAAAACAACAGAGAAATGCCAAACCATCCCTGTTTTATCAACAAAAGAACTTTGCTGTAATTTGCCTTAAATCAGTAAGCATCAGAGAGGTGCAGTGGGCTTAAATATCTCATACTTCGGTTTCTGGGCAAATACAGTCAGATATTACAAAGTTTCATAAGTACAGCTTCCCAATGCATTAATTCATACATTAACAAAAAGAAAACTTCTTTGGTTTAGAAATTTTGGATGGTGTGTTGTTTACAACACACAAATGATAACAATACATTGCTGGTTTATGACCTAAAAATACTGAAAATGTATATTTCAGATAGAGAACACGAAGTGTGGTGGTATTAAAAGCAGCTGTAATGTAAAGGTCTGCTATTGGACATATAGGTCTCGACTTCTGCTAGCATGAGTTGAGTATGTTCCTATATTAATGATCATAATTTGTTTCACAGAACTGGGGGTAGGAAAAGAAGAGAGGAGAAGCAACTACTAGAAAGATAATTCTGTTGCATAGACATTGATTCAGAGACATATTGAACGCTTACAGATTAAAATTGTACCTAAAAATGCTTAAGGGTATACATCATTTTATATCTATCACTTTGGATACCTACACCATTTTTATTACATTTGATTTATTAAAGAGTAGGATAGGGTACTCCTTAAATATTTATTTTTTATTTTCAGGAGTGAAATATATTTTATTTTGGGTTCAAACAAGTGGGCATATATAAAGTGTTTATATGACAAATAGCAATATTTCTGTTTTTTCTAATAATAACAGATGCTGACACCTTAACAGTGAAACTCTTTTGTGCAGTAAGGAATTGCTCAGTATTTGATATTGCTTTGCCAGGCAAAGAAAGTTAATCAGTAATAAAAAATTAGCAACTTGCTAGATAACACAGATTTCATCTGGCTATATTTACTTTGTACAAATGAAATATAGAAAATTGGGAAATTCCAAAGCACTGGAGCTTTGCCAGTGCAGTTCAAATATTTAAAAAGGATAAAAGAAATTACCTAGGGAACTACAGATAAATTACTGTAACATTAATCGTATGCAAAACAACAAAATGGTTAATCCACAGTTCTGTTGATAAAGAATTTGAAGCAAAAATCTCATTAATGCCAGTCACCATGCTGTACTGGAACGGAAGCCTTGTCAAGCAAGATTCTTATCTGTTTTTGACAGGATGACAGGTACAGTTGATAAAGATGGCCTCCATGTATTTTTTTTAAGATATTTGTCTTAGTAATACAATGTTTTGATTTAAACCTGTTTTATATGGAACTGTGGACAACAGGGATGGCACCGAAGCTGGTTCAATGACAGATCTTATGTCCATAGAAAGGTATCTACTATGAGCTATGTATTAGGATATTGGAAATGAGGGTGTCCAGTTTGGAACTGGGAATTGATTCTTGATCAAATATTAACCAATAATGTTATCTACAGGAGAATAAAAAAAAAATTGTTGGGAAGATATGGTTGGATATAAAACTGATACAAAGATTCATGGGCAACTGTATAATGAAGAGAGAAGGTCATTATTATAATATTATCTGCATTGACTAGGAAAATAAAAAAGGTAGCAAAATGTGTTTTATTTATTTTATTTATTTTGATTGCAGCCAGGTGGAAGGTTGACGCTCCTGGACAAGCAGAAGCTCTGCTCACTGGAAAGAAGATTCCATTCTGGAAGGCAGTGAGACAGAGAAGGATTCATGGACCCAGAAAGAAAAACTCCCTCAATATTAACTTCCAGTGCAATCCCGTAGAATGGCAAAGAGGAGTTGAAAACTATCTTGCCAGTGTAGACCAGAAAGATTAAAGTCTTGTACCCACATTTACAGAAACGAGCTTAAAGGAGGGTCACACAACTGATATTAGAGAATAAGACAGGAGGCTGCACAGTGCTTAAAGTGTTTTCTCTCTTCACTGCACAGGCAGCAAAGCCGTGACTTGACCACTGTAGCTGGGAGTCACAGGCATAAAAGATGTCCAGTAGCCCAGAAATTTATCTTGCAGCTAATGGCACAGCAAGGTCCAGTGGGTGAATGGCTGCACACATTTCAACCCTGCAATGAAATGCAGTTTCCTAACTGGAAAAATAGTTAAACACTAAAAAGAAAAGAAATTAAAAAGGGAACTACCCGAGTAGCTAAGCAATATTGCATGGGTTTCTGAAAGATATACATTAGGAATGGAGGCTTGGATAGACTTTTGTGGGTCAGTGAGTTTAGTCTTTTTTATTGCGGACATTCACATCATATAAACCTGTTAATAAATTAATGAAATAGCTACCTGGGTATGGGACTTGGAAGGATATTCCAGACCTTTCCTACTCTAAAGGAGAGAAATATTCTGATTTTCAGTCTGAGTTTATTCCTGTCTACCTTGTATCTCTTTGTTCTTGTGTCAGCACTGTCCTTCAGCTTCAGGTCCTCTCCCTCTCTTGTCTTTTCCCCACTCATGTAGTTACAGAATAAAACAGTCCTCTCCGTCTTTCCTTTTGACTTTATTAAACAAACCAACCTCTTATAAACTCCTTTGAAGTGACGGGCTTGCCATTTTTTGGTCATTGTAGCAACACGTTTATGTGCCAGTCTAGCTCCAGGTCCTTAAAATTTGGGTAGCCAGAGCTACATATAACAATAGTTCTCAAAAATTTATCATGAATCTACAATATTTCTTGCCAAACCCTAACTTATCCCGTCATAAAAATTTTAATAATAATTCCATGTATTTTACTGTCCTTGTGAACCAGCTGAGAACTACCACCCATGGATTTACAGACTTCAGTTTTGGACCCAATAGTAGAGGGTGGGCAATCCACTTGGTTTTATCATTGCATTGTACAGACACATTAACACTTTCCTATCTCTAATGAAAACAACTACCCCAAAACAAACCCCTCCTAGTTTTCCAATCATTAATCTAGCATGCAAGAAAAGAATCTTTCTGGTTTAGAAACTGAAGATGTAAACTGAAAACTGGGCTTCTCTGCTAGGGAAGGATGGATGTTGGAAGAAACAGAGAAAGATGCTTTGTGTATGTCATCAAAGATTAGATACATTTTGAGATTTAGATATTTATAATTTCCTCATCATTGTTGCTGTTGATAACTCCATCTCCTTTAGAGGTTTTATTTTCTCCAAATGCATAACAGAAAAGTGATAAAAACCTGCAAATCAACTAAACTCAGAATTTTCCACGTTTTTTTTTTTTATATTCTGTATGTCCTCCTGGAAAAAAGAGGAATTATGCTCAAGGGTCGTCTTGGCTTAAGATCTTATTACAGAGGTGTACACAGTAGTGTCATCAGACTGCAAGGGCGAATGACTAAAATTATTATATGGCTAGAAATTTTTTAAGGGAAAAGAAACAATGCAATTTTCCAAAGGATATTTTCCTCAGTGTTTCCTAAGAAAACGCTATAATATAATGAAACTGTAAAATGTCAGAATATGAAAAATGAGCATATTTAATTGCTTATAAGAAATGCTTATAAGAAAATGCATATAAGAAAAACTGCCCTGAAACATAGATCTTTGAGTCCTGTTTTTCAGTAAATATAAATTAATAATGGAATATCATTATTAGGAGTCACAGTCCGATAGCAATTGAAAATGGAATTTTTCCCCTTAGGGCTCAAAGAAAAAATTATTCAGTGATACTTTCTGCAGAAGAAGCTGTGGCATGGGGAAGAGTACCTCAGCCATATTACATTTTATTGCTAAGGACAGAAGTTGTGAACTCCAGGAATCATTCACAATCTAGCAAAATATTCTGTCACTGTCACATCACCACTGATAGATGCAGCCAGAGGTCAAAGGCTGCAGCTCTGAGGGAATTGCAGGTGAAAATATCCTACCTATGAACTGAGATACCATCACTGTAAACTCCCCTGTAATTTCCCCAAAGGAGCACCTTTGAACTGAATTACTAGAGGGCAGAAGGAAAAAAAAATCTGCTTTGTATTTCCACACAAGTAAGTTTTTCTACAAAGCCTGAAATAAAATACATCTTTCCTTCTCTCTGAAAAATATAATGCTTAACACTGTTATAAGGTTATTCCAGAACAAATGGTGTTCTTGCATGGTAAGGAAAAACAAGATGAAGAAAAGAAAGAAAACAGTGTTATTATTTCTCTCACATTGTCCTTTTCCAGGAATTATGTACAGCTTGCTACGGGGACATATCTAGGGGTCTTCTGTATAAAGAAACATGAGAGCACAAGGCAAATTCCAGCTTCCATTTCATCTCTGACTTTGACAGAAGCAAGTACAAGGCTATAGCTGAATTATGTGTTGAAAATAATTTACTTTACTATTTACTTTATTATTAGCACTTTTGAGGTGATACTTGTCAGAAAAAAAACAATTTTGGAAAATACTATGGCTTTCATGGAAGTGAAAATGTAATAGCCTTCTTGAATTTTTACTGTCAGGAAAAAACTATCCGGGAGTTTGATGAAAAGATAAGACTGCGACCAATGAAGAGGGATATTTCAAAATAGGAAATAGCCAATAACAGTGTCCACAACATGAGGGAGAAATGGTTGTAAAAGAAAGATTGCTGACAGAAAAATATTCATATATTCAAAGTATTTTCACCTCTGGCAGAACTAGTTTATTTGCTGAGGAATGTGAGCAGCATTGTATATATCTACTAACAATTCACCCAGGTGAATGGACATTCAGGTACCATGCACCTATCCAGACCCCAAAAGGAAAAACATAGTGGAGGAGAGGAGAGTAAGGATTTGCAGCTTCTCTCCCTGTTTCTTCCACTAAATGGCTTTGGGACCTTTGGCAAGTTGCTGAACCGCCCTGCACTGTGCAGCTCCCATGGGGTATGCAGCAAAGCACAGGCACAGACACCTGTTGATAAAACAGTAGCTATAACTGCATTACTTCAGGTGTCTTATTGCCTCATTTACCTTTGCATAGCAGTCTTAGGAGAGAGACGTCTTTGGCTACAGAGTAGACATGGTGCCAGTAAAAATTACATACTAGATTTCAAAGAGCTTCTACTCTGGCAGAACAGTGCTAAGATACCGTGTTTTAAAAAGTAATACCTAAATTGTACAAACATAGAAGTATCATAATGATTCTTTCCAGAGGCAAAGCAGATTGCATGTGTGCCCATGTGCTCGCGCAGGACCGTCACACAGTCATCCAGTCCACTTGGTACAGAACGAACCGGTGGCTATTTTTAAACTGCTGCCCTTTCAAGGTTAAACTAGGACATCTTAAAGGGTATTAAAATGTAGAGGGATATAAAAGACTAAGTGAATATTCTGAGTTCAGAATAACTACTCTTTCAAGATACAAACTCACAAAACCTGTGATGTTCACAATTTTAAATTGTTTCCAAAATATGTTATGTAAAAGGAACACAGAAAAGTACACTCTGTGACAAACTTAAAAAAAAAGTGCAGGTTAACTTGACAAAGATCCTTTATGGTATATACATATACCCTTTCAGGTATATACAGAATACATTCACTGGGATAGGATGAATTGTTAGCACGTCTGAGGATTATGTTATAATGCTAAACAAACCTAACTTTGGGCTGATAGACACAGTGTTTTCCAATGGTCAGCACAGTTCCCGTTAGAAAAAGCAGGGTTAACTCTCACACCTCTTGTGACCATCCTCTTGGAAGCTACAATAGGTAATGAGAAATGTCAAGTCCCAAGATCAATGAAATTTCAGGCTCTAGGGACAAAACAGGAATAGCATTGATCCTTTTAAAGAACACCAGTCAGAGGGTGAATGTAATATATTGCACGGAAAGGCTCAAGAGGATAAGCGGCCAAGTCCAACATACTTACCTGACAAAAAATTCAATCAGCTTTTAGCACAAGCTGCCTACCCTTCCTTTCTTTCATGCAGGAGTCTGATTCCAATTAAAGTGTGCAAATTAATTTTTATCACTTCCAAATTAGTTTCTGAATTTGTGTCTGTTTCAGATGAGAGCATCTGTCCCTCACTTTTCTGCAATTCTATCATCCACTTTGGTATCTGTTCAAAGACTCAAAGATAATTCTCATTTTCAAAGTCACTTGTTTGAAAGAGACATTCAATAAGCAATCATAAAATATAAAAATAAAACAACTATAACGATACATGTTGAACTCCAGGGCATATCATGTACTCTCTTTGCTCCTTTTTGTGATGACTAACACAGTTGCTATGTGAGAAGAAATTTGTATACAAATTAGCGCTCAGCTAAAACAAATCCCTATATAAGAGAAAAAAAATCAAAACACAAATTGTCAAACTATCACAATAATTTTTCTGTTCAGTCTCTTAGAACTGCAAAGATTTACATTTGCCAGATCACTTCAAAGAATTAAAATAAGCAAACTATGTCCTTTGCATGTGCTGTGTCTTCCTAAGAGAAAACAGATTCCTTTCACTCTTCTCTCAACTGCACCAGATTTATATAATGTGGTCATTGACTTAATAAGGTGCAGATTCAGATTACCTATTTCAGATGGGCAATTTTGGCTTAGAAAGTAGGTATCTGACCCTGGCAAGATGACTGAGCTTCATTCAGTTCAGTGTTTTCCCCAAAGGAGGTAGTTATCTGGGCAAGGATAAAGAAATAAGGGGGTCCAAATGTACACAAAAACCTGCTTCAACTGCCCTTCAGCTTAAACGAATTCATGCCACAACTCCCACTTTTCAGGAGCATCCCAAGGCACCAGCCTCTAGTCTAGGCTGGAAAAGGACATTTTCTATCACCACTATTGGAGCTTAGCCATTGCATAGCCACGAAACCAATTCTTGTTGGACCAGATAAAGTATAAGTAGGGAGAAGATTTGCTCTTGAAGGTATGCACTTTTGGTTCCTGATTTCTTGACTTATCTCTATTTCTATCCAATCATCATGTCACATAAGATCCATAAACAGAGCAGAGAAAAGAATTTTGCTTTCCACTAAAGCTGGAGATTCACAGGGGGCCCCTCCCACATTAATTTATAGCCTGATAGTCAGCATATGCTTGTCAATATGGGAATGAAGGTTTGAATTCCCCTAGTCTCTGGAGGCCAAGAACTTAGTCCCCCACTTCCTGGACAAACATTCTAACCAGAAGGTTTTTTACAAGCTATTTTTGAAAGCTACTCCATGGAAAAAGTTGTATCTAAAATCTGGTAAAACTTTAGGCTTCTCACAGCAATTGTGAGAAGTGTCAAGAAACTGTGACAAGTGCAAACTGAACCAGAAATGGCTTTTTGATACTTATTGTAGAATAAAAGTGATATCATAATAAATGTATTGATTGGAAAAATTATTTTAAAAATATAAAATGAAGCTCACCATGCTCTCATAGGCAAGTTTTCAGCCACTGAGCTGGAGCAGTCACTTGCACAAGTCTTATCCAAGACACAATCTTTTTCCATTCTCCTCTTTAAACCAGAGCTGGTTCTGTATTTCCCACAGACACAGCTGAGGTCACCCTCTGAGCACATGCCTGCACAGGTATTTCGGCAGAAGGCTCTACACAGGTCCGACAGCTTACGTTATTGACATACATGTTGTTTAGTAAAGATTTTGTCTAACTCATGCATTCTGGAATATAGAATTTTAGCAGAATCAGTAAGGCGTTTGTTCTAACAATCTTTTGCCCCAGAGTATTTTGCAATAAATGATTGTGATTGCTATGTTTTCTAATGAAATAGTATCTACATTTTTCCATACAAATGTTAAACTATATAAACTGTTTAGGACTGGGGGCTTGCTTTTTCCCCTCCTTAACATTTTCTGAAACAACTAAAGTTCCTTTTGGTAATTGGATGCATTGAAGTTGAAATTGATAATTAACTGTCTTTCAGCTTAAAAGATCATTATAAAGTCAAGCATCTAACCCAGATAATTACTATACCTGACATTTTTCTTTTGAATTCTTCACCTTTTTACAGTCTGTAGTATAAAATACCTTATCTGTGTCTCCAGATGACAGCTTTTAAAAAACTAATCCCCCTTTTTCCCCCTGAAAATATCATCTACATCTTTCTGGAAATTCATTCTAAAGATGTTAACTAATTGGATTTGACCTACAGTGAACATCTCACTTTCATTTTTCCTGCAAGGTAAATTCTAATCTTCTACCAGAAAGTATAGTAGAGTAGATTAGGAAATATTTCTTTACTGCTTCAATAGTTTTAACTATGTAAAACTTCAAACATTTTCATAAGATTGTTGAAAATTAGTATACAGGGAATCAGTTATACAACAACTATCATGTCTGTTCATGGTAAGGAACAGAATCTAGCGGTACTTCAGCAGAAAGACATAGGAATTGTAGAAGTTTTAAAAGGCAGAAGGTCCTTCAGGCATACAGTCACTCGTGATCTGTCCTTACTGATGTATGTTCATGAAAAGTCAAAGTAGCTGTTAATAAGGATATGTTTACAACACATGAAGTTCTGGTTATAGAACAGTACTAGTACATAAGTAGAATATTCATGGCAACTTTAATCCATTGAGTAGCAATAATAATGATGACATCACTCTTCCTCAACATGACTCTGCAACGTGTCTTCAACATGAATAGTAAGAAATCTGATCGCTGTATTTCAAAGCTACCACAGCAGACTTGGGTATTTAACCTGCCTGAGTTCTGCTACATGTGCCTGCGCGATTTTTGCCTAGACATGACTATCTCCCATTAATCTGACTATAAGCCCTTTTCTTCAGCAAAATAGCACTTTATTCATATAGATGTAGAGACAGAGAGAAATAGAATCATAGAATAATTAAGGCTGTAAGGGACCTTTAAGATCATCGAGTCCAACCATTAAGCTAACCTGATAAAAACCACTTCTAAACCATATTCCCAAGTACCACGTCTACCCTTTTTTTAAACACCTCCAGGGATGGCAAATCCACCACCTCCCTGGGCAGCCTATTCCAATGCTGTGGATAACCCCTTCAGTGAAAAAATTTTTCCTAATATCCAACCTAAACCTCCCCTGGCTTAACTTGAACCCATTTCCTCTCATCCTATCACTTGTCACTAGGGAAATAATACAATTTGGTTTTGTTTTCATTGATTTCTGTCAGTTCTTTTCATAAAATTAAAGATCTCCAAGGCAGACTCTTCCAAAGTTACACAGCTAAGAGATTAAACCTGAGATTCCAAAAAGTACCACTTTCTTGCATTCTGATATATTCACGATGACAAAAAGGTATCAGAACAAGAACAAATCTATCTGCAAAAGAATTGGAGCAGTTTGTATCAGCCAGTAAACAGATGCTAATGGCAAGGCTGTCCAAGCCCCATATAATCAAAGCAAGTAAAGGAAAAGTCTTGCTTTTTTTTTTTTTAATGAAAGAAGCAAGCTCTTATTTATTTGTGAGTCTTAGCACAGAAATTACTAATGCTTGATATGAAGTCAAAGAAGCATTCAAAGAAGCAAAATGGCATCAAGCTAAACAGAGTGCCCTGACATGAAATTCCTTTTCAGACTGAATTTCTCCCTATCTGAGAACTAAGTGCTAAAAAAGCCCTGGAATATACATAAAAATTACAGAAATTTTTTATGGTAACACAATCCCCCCCGCCCCCCA
>VZSZ01011077.1:253566-357068 GCA_013398815.1 Ibidorhyncha struthersii
GAGGCTTTTGTCTGTCTCCCCTTCTCTCTGCTTACACACAAAAGGAAGAAAATTAAAACACAATAAAAAACCTGCTGCTGCCAAATTAACAAAATATTTACTTTGTAACAAATAAAACACTTTTCTAGCAGACATTCAATTGAAGAAATACTTTCACTTAGATGTCTGTAACTGACAGGTCTACAACTGCCTCCAGTCAGTACTTGAACCAGAGATCAAAATTGATAGTGACGGATTCTTCCATGTTTATCTTAAGAGGCAATATCCTTGTGCTGAAAATAATCATCAGAATTCAGAAACTGATTTAAATGAAGTGGGTTTAGCGTTGTACAAAACAGCTCTAGTATATGGATAAAAGTTGCTCTTGTCTTTAGCTATGGTCACGTTTCTGGCTTGGGTGCAGGGACCTTGTAAATTAGTAGTGCACTTTAAGTGTCCCCATATGTAAATTAATATTATTATTGTGTCCCCTTCACTCTTCAAAGCACTGATAGTTACTCCCCTGCAAATGAAATGTAAACTCTTCTTGACATTTTATATTTTTCTATTTTTATTCAGTCACATTGCTTCTCCAAAGGTTTGCTTGCTATAGAAAGACCTTTCTCAATGACACTCATTTAATTCCATGGCATGTGAGACATTCCTTTTTTGAAAAGGCAAGCAGCTGATACAGCATGCTGTAGCACAAGAGGAGTAAGTTAAAATGCCAAAAAATGTTTCTGGGGAAAGGAAAGTCAAAATATAGTGATACACGTCCTGTCACTTAAAGGCCATAACCATCTTGTTCTAGTTTATGATGACATGATGCTATAAGTGATAAAGGCAATTATGAATTTAAGAATTACTCCCATACTATTATCTGTTACCACGCACAGACTGTTTAAACATTTTTTTGTCTAGGACTCCATGAATTGCTTAGCATGTTGTGCTCTTCTTATGCCAACTTTCAACCTCTAAGTGAAGTAATCGACATATTTGGTAATATCTTCTGAAGCCGCCAGAAGGAATGCTAAAAATGAATAGGTGTGACAGAGGACCTCTCAGGAAGGTGTTTTTTACAGGATATACTTACTGCTATTTGGATTGTCACCTATAATATGATGTCGGCCACTCCAGTACCAAAGCAGCAATGTAGCGTCACGAGACCCAGACACGATGTAGCAATCACCACCGATATAGGACTCCGATCTGGCAAGGCAAGTCACGACATCCCAGTGGCCAAACACAATCTGAGTTAATTTTCCTGGTGGGAGTGCAAAGTGGTACAAATTCAGGTTTTTGAAGTACTTGCAGTATTTAGAAATCATTAACTAAATCATTAACAAATATTCAGTTCAAATGTAATTTTTGCCTCATGTCCCTTAATTAGAGTTCACTAAATGATACAACAAGATTAAAAAATAACAAAGATAAAACTTATTTTTTTTCCTCTTTTCATGTTCCTATTGAGGGCTGTGCTTTGTGTCAATCCATAGCTTAACCCTTATCTCTGAAAACTGTCAGTGCTGCAGTCACTGAATATTAAGTGGAGTTACTGCTCCATCAGTATTTAAGCAATGGTGTTAGAACACTATTTGTGATTTTCATGAATGATATGCATAAGACAGCACATGAACTTTTTCATAATGATGCTACATTATTATATTAAAAATTTATATTTGTTCTCTGTTAATGTCAAACTAAGGTTTATTATGATCATCACCTCCTTCTTTCTACTATTGCAATCAGGTTTTAGCAATATACTGCACAATATTACGCTAAGCAATCAGACAAGGAAACAAAGTATTGGTTCCCAGTAGCAGGCTATGCAACCTACTTCCTTATTACATGAAATAAATAGAGATAGAAACAATACAGCCATGAAAATATTATAACAAAAATTTTGGATTTGATATTATTGATCTCTGAATATAGCTATAGTTTTTCAAAAGTTACCACTAACAAAACTGTATGCCTTTCCTTTTCCTTTTACATCCTATATCTTCCAAAAAAAAAGTATCTTAAAGCTAGTGTGCTCAAACAATAACAAAATGATTTTATAAACTGCTCTTTTTCATTAATTGAGGGTAAGCACAGGCATTAGATATGGGAGTATCAGGTCAACCATCCACTTTGTGACCTAAGAAGAAACAGGTGGCTGTATTTAGGGTCACCTGTTTCCGTAGAATAAACTCGAAAGCTCTTGTCCCAGAAACCACAGATAAGAATGTAGCGGTTATCTGCTGTGACCACGAAGCAATGTGCATTGATCTGGATGCTCTGATCCACAAGGTCTGTGATCTGCCGTTTGTTCACACCAGAATTATTGGCTGTAACAAAATGCAAAACACATTTTACAAGGAAGCCATTCCAACACCTTCCTGTCACCCACTTACAGGAGAAAATGAATACATTTAACTTGCAATGAACTGTGAATTTGTTGTTGAGTAAGCATTTTGAATATGAACATCTAGAGCTGTCTATATGGGTGTCAGGAATACAAAATTATTGTGAGATTTCTGGTTTCCCTTTGAATAAGACAAAAGATTTTACAGGAGATGACAATTTCTTATACACTGCCTGATGCACTGCATAATGAGTGGTAATATCGTAAGTGCTCTGCTGAAGTACTCTCCAAATCCAACTTGAACGAGGGGAAAGCGATGGAAGTCCATTTAAAATATCAAGTCAACGCTCACAATACTGCAGAAAATCAGTTCTTGCTGGCTAGTATCTCTCATACAGAAAATATCCCAGCCTGTATTGTGTGACCTTGACATCCCCGATACCTGCAGATGCTTAACTGGATCCAAGACGTAGGGATTCAACCAACGAAGCCATTCAAATCTGATGTGCTCTTTCAACACTGTCTTATCACCTACACCTCAAGCGAGGAGCCAGGCCATGCACAGCAATGTTAAAAAAAGCAATGCTACATGGAAATTCCCCCCGAGAGAGGGAAAAGGAATGGTTCACACAGAATCCTACCACCCCAACTCTCAAATGGAGCTGCTGGGAAGGACTGGCAGGAACCAGCTAATGTGCTCTTTTCTTGCTGTGACACAACAGACAGGATCTGGCTATACAATAAAGGTATTTTCCTTCTCACCTAATATTAACTTTCTAAAAGTTCAGTATATAATCTAAGTTAATTACCCTCGCTCCCTCTATACTCACTGGAGAGAGAGACATCGCTTCACATGGCAAGTCATCTCACACTGTAACAGCTGTCCAAGCGCTAGACAACTCCAGAGGACAGTTTCTCTTTCTACAGTAGCTATGGGGGGAATCTTGACAACTAACTTCAGCTAATTGAAGTTAGGTGAGATAAAACTCACTCTGAGAGACATGTTTCTTCTAACGTAGGAACATGATTTAATGCAGATAATATGCTGAAATGTCTTTTGTCCCTATTTTTGGTTATTCTATTAAGCTGCTTACAACTGCACGCAGTAAGGGACTCAACCAAAAAAAACCCTACCTTATTTTAAATTTGCTTGTAAAAGTTAATACCATGTTTATATACATTCCAAGAGCACATATTTAAATTACCAGACCCTCTATGTCCATCCACTGAAAGATAATGAATAACAAATTACTCAAATTTCCAGAACAGGTGGGCACAATAGTTGTGCCCTAGCTTTTGAGAGGAAAATCTGAAGAGAAAACCATTGTCATTATATGAGCAAATGAAGCATACAGAATGAGAAAGCTAACTCTCCTGAGGCACGTGTATATAAATCTTTCAACCGTGAATATTGACACAGACGAAAAAGGAACTTTTCATCTGGAGATGTTTAAAAATGCATTTTTTTCTCACCAATGCAGCAAAATTGTCTCTAAGAACCTTCCCTGCCCCAAATTTCTGTCTCAAAAGTATGCCTATGCCAAAAAAAAAACCAACCCAAACAGCCACAAAGCAAAGAGTAGCAATTAAAGAGAAATAATGACCATTAGGAATACAAGTCCTGCAATCTCTCTAACAGCTTTAGCAGATATTATTTCTTAAAATACTTCACTTCCTTAAATATTTTTTGATTTAAAAAATACAATCATGCATCAATTTAAAATCCATTCTTTTCTTTATTAATTTAGTAATGCCGATTAAAGCAATCCAAATCATAAATTGAATGAAAAGCAATGGATCTGCATCTGCACTGATATACACAGTGCTGGCTGTAAGAAATGAAAATATGTGAACTCTACCAGACCCTCCCATTTTATTTTACAAATGTGACCTGATAAAAGAACAGAATTATAGATATGGGCTGACAATGTAACTGACTTAATTGGTTGTTTCTTAAATATCAATTGCTGGTGATGCTAATAATAGCACTCATGTAATTCATTCAGCATCAATAGCTAATGCTTTTAGTTCTCCAGGACTGACAAGAATAAATATTTTCCTATCTTCTGTGTTAAATGAAGCATAATATACAAACATAGCTTAATCGATAATTCTTGAAAATGCTGTTTTCAAATATATTGCTACATTTTCATCTTGACATACCAATCAATGGATCCATTTCGATTGGAAGATGATGGGCTTGATCCAAAGAATATCCTGGGGCTCCCCGAAGGCCTACACGTGAAAGGAAGAATAAAGCACATAGGAACCTTGTTGTCTAAATTTTTATATGATGCTTCTAGGTTTAAAACTGCATTATTTGATTATTACATATAAAAAAAAGTAACTTCTTAGTATTACTTGTTCTATGAATCTTATAAGATTCCTTCCTCTGTGAGACAAAAATATGCATTTGCTAATTCTTCGGTTATGCCATAGTAACTATAAATGTATGAGCACTAATTTCATCCCGATTTCTGCAGCCACAAACATTCATTTAATAACTCCTTTAAAATAGTGTAACAGAGATTTTCTTTACACATTTGAGCACTGGGTGAGATATTATAACAACACAGAAAAGAAAAATAATTGGATTAAACACTGTTATGAGTTTCTTACATATGGAAACCTGTAAGTGACAGAAACTTGGATCTTTCCATGGTTTTATCTAGAATTTTTATCTGGGAAATTGTGTGCTACAGTGAATTTGCCACAATTATTCCTATTAGTTCTATCCTGAGAAGTCCTTAAGCTGTTCAAATGTGCATCAGGGGCTGCATATTTAGTGTTATCTGCTCTCATGCACGGCTGGCATTGCTTTGGCTATTCTGAGCACTTTTCCTAGCATATAAATCAGAATGGTCACTACTGAAAACACCATTGTTGTCAGGAACAGCCTTGTTTCACAAGAATATCCTCCATAAGAGGAGATACAGAGCCCAGAGAATAAACTCCATTTTCTACTACTAATCCAGAGGCAACCTGAGGAGGTAAAAGAAAAACGGGTCTACAGTTGGCCCTTGCATCTTCTGAAAAACACTGCTCTGACAATTTCTCGTTCCCTTCTTTCTCTTCTTTCAAAACCAAACCAGTTTGGGACAGATCTTTACAGGTATTAACCTAGATTAATTTGCTTCTATTGTGAGATAGCTATGTAAATGCCTTCTACTGTGTATAAACTCTAAAGCTCTACATACATCTGACAGCAATAGAAGTGATCTGTGTATAAATTTCTGTAGATGAACCCGTCCTTTATACTACAGTTGTGATTTATTAAAATAATATTACGGTAATAGTAGGAAATTGATACCCTGTCCTGGATTAGTCTCTTGCAAAATAAAAGACATTGCCATACAGGACGTAAAAGTTAAGAAAATCATTAGAATGAGTTTTGATTCTCCAAATAATTTTGTTTTCCTGTCTCTTCCTGTTATAATATATTCAGAAAGTATTCCTTTCTTTGAAATTTCCACCAGAGGTTTTAAAATGGTGTGAAATTTAGTTCATGGTTGGTTCATGATGTGAATTCTGCATGTTTGCAACATGACTTATGTCTTACAAGAGGATATATGAAAAATTAAATCCTAACCGTCACATGCATCGTAAAGGCCAATATGACTTCTACTAAAGTAGATAACTTCAAGTACCAGTTGTTAAGTAAACTCTTGAAATCCAGGATACTGTAATATTAGTGACTTTGACTCCTTCACAGTAAAGTATGGGTAGGAATTTTGGCTTCCCCTCACTTAACAGTCTGGATGAGAAAGGGGTACTCAAGTACTAAATAAGCCTCCTCAAATGCAGAAGATGTGAACGATGATGAGTACAGAGTACTTGGGCAGCATCCATGAAAAAGCCAGGGGAACTAATTAGGAATTAGTCAACCAATGTTTGTCAAAAGAGTATTAAAATACTAGGGGACAGTTTCTGTACCTCTGAATAATTTCTAATATTGGGGCTCTTCCATTGAGGACACTATCACAAAATACTTTTAAAAAATATTTTATTTGGGTTTTTTCCCCTCTAAATTTTTTCCCTTTCATTTTAAAGACATGGGCAAAACATTTTTACATCTCATGCAGTTGCACCTGATGGAGTATCATAAATGCATGCATTTGTGAAAGGCAATCAGATACCCTGTTCTTTTCCTGTCATAGTCTCTAAACCACCATGCAAAGTTTGTTTGTAAACAAAGAACAGAATACATGCGAAATTTAATATTCGTGTTAACAACATTTAAATGTTAAGAATAAAAGTAATATTAAACCTTATATTCCTATTCAAGAATGTAGAGTGGTATTAACTTTACTTGCTCTGATATTTCTTCTAATGTATGCCTATAAGGGAATTCCCATTCATTCTTCTAATTATTGCTTGTAACACCCATTTTTGGCCAGCCAGAGGTGGCCAGCTAGAGGCGAGATCCAACACATGGGATCTATTTCATCTGAGTTGAATTATTCACTGAGAAGATGTTTACATTTAAGTCAATTAAATCCCTAGGTAATCTAGAATGCCTGTATGTCTACCTCAGGTAGACATCTAACCTAAATATCACAAATCCCTCTCCAGGGGGACCTACTTCTGTCCTGGGGTTTCTCCTGTGTGTACAAGAATGAAGGATTTTTCTTTTTTTGCCAGGTCCCTACAAAGTTCCTGAACCAGCTACTGAGTCACATTCTCAAAGACCAGGTACCTTCTTGTTTTTCCCAGATGGTAAGAAACCTTCAAAAGTTTCCAGATATTGCAGCATAAGGGTTATCACAGCAGGAAGCTACCTTAGAAAATGAAACCTGTTAATTCCCTCATGTACCTCATGCCCCCAACACCTATTTAGCAGTGCCTGGGACAAGCCCAGCACCTATATGTCCAGGTGAGGAGACAGTACAGTCCTAGTGGCAATATGGAGAGGTTGGAAGAGGGGCTGGAAGGGAAATTTGGGATGACCTTGTTGGATGGGCTTTTGGGAGGGAATGAGGAAACTGCTCTTCAGAATAGTTTGGTTTCCAGCTGCTTAGGCTTGCTTAGGGTCCCACATTATCTAACGGTGATGCAGGGGAAGGTTTATGACAAGCTCCTGGATGGACCTGAAATCTCTCTCAAGCAGCAGACAGTGATGTACGCTCTCTAGCATGCCAGTATGTACTCCTGAAACCTGGGACATATTAATATCGGCTGTGTCAAGAGCAGCAGCACTCTCCTGAAAAGCATTATATCAAAGGCTGATCCTGATGTAACCACAAATCGATTGGCTGCCATGGTGATGTGCTGCTGTCAGGGAAAGTGTTTCTAGTAATGACACCAGAGAAAACACAAGCTTTGATTATTTGACACAAACCAGAAAAAACAGTAAATTTTTGTGAACAGGCAGGTGAGTAAGATTGACCCACATCTAGCTAAATTGCACTCAAAATTAAAGCTGCACTGTTAAGGTCTTCAAATTTGAATGAAACGTGCCCGTGAGAACCTACCTACTGTGTTGTGCCACCGATTGACTGCAAACAGCCTGCTGCAAGTGACGGTCACCACGGCAGGAATAGTCAGGTGGGGCAGCGTGTTGGCTGCCACGTGTGTGACGGGGGAATTTGATGGGAACTTCAGCACCATGATGACATCCTGCTGCATCTGATCTTTAAACATGAGGGGGCTCTGTGGAAGGAAACACTGTTGAGTAGAAAGGAGAAGAGAGCAGAAGAAAACAGAAGGGATAACACAATTAGTGAGGAGGTCTGAGGGAAAACGAGGTTAAAAAAGAGCAGGCAAGCATGTGCACATACAGGGAAAACAACGCTACCTGCACATCTACACTAGTGATGGAGGAGAGCAAAATCAGAAGCTATTATTGGATCATTACACGAGGACAAGTAGAGAATAGGTATGGTAAGGGTTATCGTTACAGGGCGCAAAATGACAGCATTAATTAATATACAGTAAAATGTAAACTTTTACAGCAGTTAATATTCATACAGTAGAGATACGAGTCAAATAATAGATTTAATCAATTAATACATCGTAAGTGTAAATGCTATAAACTACAATGGTTGAACAAAGAAATTTTAAAAGCAACTCAAAAACTCACAAATATTTAATTTTTCTTAATGAATTCTTTATATGAAATACGGCACTTCCAAACATAGACAATTTAATTCTATCTGAAGTAAATACTTATTAGGGAGACTATAAGTAATTATAAACCCATTTGATGATTCTCCAAGTGACACAGATTTTTGTACATCGACAATAATACTGTTACTAGGTACTGGTTTTAATGTTATTTTTTTCAACCACTGTTATAACAAATAGAATTATTTCTGTAAGTTAAAATAATCCTTTCTACTTATCACTTTAAATTTTTATTAAAATACACTCTCCATATATAAAATAAATATTGCATGTTTGACATCTACACATTACTTGAAATAACACAGCTAACACCTCCAGATCAATTCCCACTTTCGCAGTGTACAACTAGATAGAGTGATTTCCTTGTAGATAGATAGATAAAATGATTTCAACTACTGCACATATTACTGTCGATTTACAAAACTCAAAAGAAAATATCTCTAAGCATTTAATCAAAGGCACTGAGGGGCACAGAGATCTGTCTCATTCAGTCTGGCTATTTCATATAATTCTTTGCAAGAGGCACAGAGACGAATGCATTGGGAATGAATTTTGGAGTTCAAATTGAAATTCAAAATATACATTGTATTCTCCCAGGGGAACAGGCGGGAGGATTCCAGCACAATTTGAACTCCAATACTTCATTATTTTCAAGCAGGCATTGTTCATAAATCAGCCCCTAATAATGCATCCTTTAAAAAAAAAACAAACCAAAACAAAACAACATGCTCAGTCTAAGAAAAGCCTGCAGTCATGCCCACTACTTGCAGAAATAAGAATGTAAATATGTATTTATCAAGTGTATACTTATGAAGATAGGGCCTTTTTATAGAATATTAGACAGGAAAAGCCAGGACTAGAGGAAGCTAAAGCTATTCAAACCTCCACCTTGCTCTCCTAGAGCACTGCAGAGAAAGTACGGCTGCACGGGCAACGAAGGGCATTAAAAGTGTTGCTTAATGGGTACTTTATGACCTACAAAGGATCCTCGGGTTCAAAGGGAATGCATTCCCGGCCAGCAGTTATGTCTCACCAGGTGCATGGCAGAGCTCCGAGGTGGATGGGGCTCAATGAGCAACTGCGATGGCGTCTGTCCAAAGTTCTGTATCTGCGCCTCCATGGCCTGCAGGCAAGGGAGAGGGACTGTCATGAGCAATATGCGTCAAGGAGAGAGGTCAACACACTGTGTGACAATGCAGGCATATCCTAAGTCAGCCATGAAAAAAGTCCAGAAAATTCACCCGGTGCTCTCCTCCCAGGCTGCAGACTCATCCAAGTGTTAGTATTTTGTAGACAAGCTTTGCTTCTCCTTTCAAGCATGCTTCAGTTAACCAACTAACCATTCTCATTTCCAGTAACTGGCGTTATATGTGAAAATGTTAACCTGTGAGGACATGCAGTTCAGGTCTTGAGAGATTTTTTTTTTTTGCACTGAAAAGAACGTATATACCTTAATAAAGTCCTTTGTAAGGAGGAAAGTATGAGGATCTCTAATAAAATAAGCCTCTGGAATCTTAAATGCGGGGAAAGAAAAGTAGAGAAACAAAATTCATGTATAAAATAAAATAAACCCAAAATAATTACTATTTCAATAACAACATTTGTAGGTTAAAACAAAAAAAAAAAAGCCAGAAACAAATCTTGCCAGGCACATTCAGACTAATGTAAAAATCTTTCCAAGTTGCATACATTCACTGAGTATTCATTTCATGCTTAATTTTATTGCATTTTTTTCATGGGCTTTCAGGCTTCACAGGTTTGAAATGAAAACTTAGCAATTTCAATGCATTCTTCAAGACTTAAATCTACTTTCAGAAGTAGATTTGGAGGAGTAGGGAGTAGAATACAGCCCATACACTGAGATGCTTCCACTACTCAAACAGCTAATTCAAACAAAAACATATTTAAGATATATTCTTAAAAACGTTGACAAAAGATTGCTGCTTGTAAAAGCAATACTGTTAAAGAAGACTCCTTATTTTTCAGACAGGTACTGTTTTATTTGACCTTGTAAAATTGAGAAAAAAGCATTCATACGAAACTAAACTGGCAGATTTTGAAATGCACTGTGCATTCTGTACCTATATATACTATGCCCTGCACTACTGACCCTTAATATTTTTCTGTGAGCTTTATGAATTTTTCATTCACTACCACAAAAGAAACATGAAAAAAAAACACCAAAAATGTGACTATCTTGGTAAACTACATTATTCCTTTCAGACATAAAATGTTAAGAAGCACAATAAATACTTCATGATACAGAAGAATCCTTTTAATCTACATATTTTGTAATTCCTACAAGCCAATCTGTTTTCCTCTGCTTCACAGCATAGATGCAAGAACAGATGTTAGAGCGAGATTTCCTAACAGGTCATTAATGTCTACCACTCTTGATGCCCTGGATTGACAGGTATATAATGGAATACCACAAACAAACATTTGCTGAAAAAGAAACTTAATGCAAAGTCTGGTCATGCAGCTGAAGGACTTTCAGTGGACTGTAGCCCTGGTGCATTTGATGCTGCAGTTATCCTGGTACAGGTGATTTCTTGTTTGTTGACTAATTCAGACTGAACTTCAGTCTCCAAGGCACAGATTGTTTCTTGGGAACTGGTCAGCATCTCGGGTTTTATTAGCATCATTTAATGATGAATTACTTTGAAATCATAGAGTAATCTTATACAAAACCAAGGAATTTGTGTGGCATATGCATGTACGTGTGTACATGTCTGTACAGCAGCTATCTACACGTACCATACAAGTAGTCCCTCACACAGAGACTTCTTATAAAGAAATATAAAATTCACTTCAAGTCAAATCAAAGGTAGTATTTTCTATTACATTCAGTACTCTAGAACTGATCTGCCTGGTGGAGAGAAGGGAAGCAAATTATACTTGCTTGTGAATTTCATTTTCAAAATGACAAAGACTAATATTAACAATACCAGGCATTGCTGGTATATGCTTCCAACACAGATCTGTCAGTAAAATTTTCGGAAAAGTAATTTCCATTTTTCTTTTTTCAAATAATTATCAAGGTTAATTTAATTTTAATTCTTGAAAGAATTCTGTGTTGAAATAAGAGTGTGAATTGTATTTGGCAGCAATACTGAACAAAACCCAGATCTTCCTCTCCCATCCTTTGTAGCGATCCCTTAAATAATACTTCTGTTCTCTCACAGGCACATTGAAATGAATTATTAAATTTTTTTTCAGTGCAGCCCAATTCTAATGTCATGTTTACTTTCATGTTGTCTGGTCTTGGAAAATTCTGACTGTTTGGCTGTAAATTCTGGACACATAAACTTTTCTGGCTTTGCCTCCCAGTTCAGGTAGATTTACGATAGTGACAGAGGAAGAGAAAGAGAAGTAGAATACGATAATAAAACAGCATGAGTTTTTCAGATTATGAGGAACGGACACTTAAAACATAACTGTCAAAATCAACTGTTATTTTACTGCTGAAGATGTCCTGGTAAATATTCACTTACATACTTTATGTGCCTATAATTTTTAAACATTTAAGTTAATGCCAAGTCCTTCTGTAACCAGAAAAAATGCAGAATCAAGACTTTGATATTCAGGGAATATTGAATATTTTTGCTGGCTTGCACATACAAGACAACCACCTCTACCTCACCCCATGGATAGTAATGTTATCCTTTTCTTTCAAAAATAACATTTGTAAAGTTGACAGCTCTTAGAAGCATTAAAGAAACTGAAAAATGTTTCTTAAAAATTACCGCTACTATTCAACTACTGCACTGAGACTGTAGTCTGCACAACACCACAGCTGTGCACAACTACAACTGGTATTCCTCTCTGGAGCTCACAGCAATTAAAAAGGACAGAAAAACCTTGTCAAAACTTAACACAGAAGATAAACATAAGCATACAGAGATAAAGTGACTGGCCCAAGGGTATTCCTAATGCTGCCTCCTATCAGATCTCTTGACACAAAATGAAAAGCAGGTACAGAACAGATCTGTGAATAATAATGTAATACATTGATTTGTTTACAAGAGAACTCTGGCTGTATCTGAAATTAATCTGAAAACTGGTAAGTGTACACAGCAGTTTTTCTTGAACTGTAAATCATTAAACTTTAGATTTATTTAATGGTCTTAAACATTTCATTCTAATTAATGAATTCCTTTTCTCCCATCAGACCTTGAGTATTATCTGCAAAGTGCTACACCACTCCCTTAGACACACATTCTAGTCAATTTAATACAAATTTTAATGAAATAAAGTTTATTCTTATTTCTTCTTCAAATGTCTTTCATGTAGAAATAATATAAGCTCGGAATTCAGTGGCTGCCAGATTTAACACTTTTGAAACAGCAAAATGGCAATTATATTAGTTTTCACTTTCTTAATAAGGTGTTGCAGAAAAGCTATTTAGTGAGCTGATTTGAGATTCCCTACTGTTTTTAATACACATAAAATGAGATTTGTACTCCAGACACTTCAGGGAGTATCTGTTAGGATATGAACATGTACTGCAGAAAGACATAATGAGTCTTAGCCTGTTTCTTGATACTCATAGGTCAGAACAAGGAAAGAAAAAATATCTGCAAATTTGCTAGCAATTCAAAGTTTAAAAGAAGTTAATCTCACACATCCTAATTTATGCAATCCAGCAAAACACAACTTCATGGTGCTTAGTATTGGCCATTTAACAAGATAGAGACATTTATATTACATCTTTACATATATTTTGGTAAAGAAATCAACCATCCCATCTTATGAATTATACTAATCTTAGATACAATGAGCTACATCCTCAATGTATTTTCCTCAAAGGAAATAAATTATTGAGTTTCTGTTCTTACACTTAAAGGCAGGTTGTACATTCACAAGGATACTGGGAAGCTCCTCTATAACCTGGAGGATCAGCCACTAGTGTCAGCTTCCTGTGGAATGAAGAGTTCAGTACATCTGCTGTGCTCATTATGCAGTCTACCAAAGTATTGGGGTTTTATTTCTTAATTCCATTTGAAAGAAACACAAATCTGCATTAAATAATTCAAGCAACCTGTTTCCTAAGGGATAAGAACTATTTTAATGGTCAAAGGCAATGCCTCCAACAGCAAGCAGTGTAACTCAAGAGGAGCAGAGCTGCAGAGCAAAAGAGTTGGTCTTAGAATAGAATAGGGTATTTTTTCAGTTGCAAGGGATCTACAATGATCATCTAGTCCAACTGCCTGACCACTGACCAAAAGTTAAAGCATATTATTAAGGGCATTGTTCATGCCTCTTAAACATTGACAGGCTTGGGGCACTGACCACCTCTCTAGGAAGCCTGTCCTAGTGTTTGACCACCCTCTTTGTAAAGAAATGCTTCCTTATGTCCAGTCTAAACCTCCCCCAGTGCAGCTTTGAACCATTCTCGTGCATCCTATCACTGGATACCAGGGAGAAGAGATCAGCACCACCTTCCTTTTGAGGAACCCATGCTGAAACTGTGCCCGTTGCAGGGTTTTCCCACCAGATTCCCTCCAGCATGGGCTGCAGACCCCATCAGTGGCTGAGCTCTGCTAGCTGCACCCCTGGACCACACTTTTCTGTGGCTTAGAAGCCAGTTCAAGCTCTCTAAAACTGCTCTGCAGTGTGAATGAAAGCATGGCAAACAGCAATGATCAGCAGATTCATTTCAGAACCGCAGTCCCAATGTAAATGAGAATGCTAGAATTGACTCATCCGAAACATCACAAAAGTGAAGGCTTTCCTTTGCTGCTTGGCATACCTTTGCAAAAAGGGTAAGCCATGAAGAACTTCATTTTTAACATACTTTTTCCTCTAAAAAAGTTCTTTAGAAATACAGGCTAAAGCACCGAGGAAGATATTAATCGTCCATCTAATTTGCAAACTCTCATTTGCTGACAGAGACACCTGGTGACTACCTAACACAAGAAATATAACAGCATGAGAACTTTTACTTACAATCATGGAGGGGAAAAAGAAATTCCTAAAACCAGACTGCATTGCAGATACTAAGACACTGTTTTTATTCTTATGTGAAGTGGCCTTGTTTTATTAATCTTCACTCATTGCTACTATAATCAGTTAAACCTTCTAAAATATGTATTATCTGAGTTTTGTTACGTTTTTATTACTTTTTTTACATATTCAGTCTTTTGATTACTAATTCCCATAATCCTGGTGTGTATTGCTCCTCCTGTGTACCACACTCAGGTTTTTCTATAATCCATTTTCCCTTGTGCATGAGGACTGAGCCCAGTGAAGAGCCAAAATCTTTAGGCATTTGAGAAATAAGCACCACAGCAAAACTCATCCAACTCTGCCACTCCTGAAAGTTTATTTCGTTTTTGCATCCAAGTGAACAGAGGAATCCCTTATGTGCTCTCCCGCCCATGCAGCAAGCACGCTCTGCAGCTCCAAAGCACTATCTTCTTCAGAGCAAACATGATTGACAGCCCTTTGGTGGGTAGGATAAGCAGCTTGAAAATGTTATTGTTTTGTATGAGTGGTGTGAGATACTGCTTTTTTATTTGCATCTACAGCTGTTAAACAGCATCAATACCTTCAGGACTTTTGATAAGTTAGGTTAAGAGTATTGATTTCCATTTTATTATCGTATGTTTGGAGGAAAGAAGTGCTGTAGTTTAAACACAAGCAATGACTCAACTAGTCTGGAGGCTTCGATACGGTCGGTTATTTAATCAGGATACTCAAGGGACTGAAAGATGGGCACAGAAATGGATTTTCTCTGCAGGTCGCTACTTTATTAATTTAACAATGGAGAAATAGCAACCTTAAGCTCCTTCCCCTCATGGGAGGTATCTCATTGGATCCAGTGCACAATTAATGGCTCCCCAGCAGTAGACCAATAGCTCAGAGCTGACCTTCAGCCTCCTCCCAGAGTCAGTCCATCCCTGAACTTCTTCCTCATTCCCTTGTGAAAAGAAATAGTTCTACAAAAAGAATGAGAATGTGAAAGGTAGGATCTCCCATTCTCTTTACAGGCATGAGTTACATCAGTGACCTTATTTGTCTCAGGGAGAGCTGCCTTTTAGCTTTCACATTTACCTCATTAAGCTACTAATTGTGATACCAAGTTCTTCCCTCTTTCATCTTTACAGCTTTCCCATTCTTGCCCCTGGTAGTCCAATATGTGTCTCATGACCAAAAATATTTTAAGCATTCTGCCAGGTTAAGCAGGCATTTGGTTAATACACCGTGAATAGTAAATAAATTCAATACACCTTACAAACAGACTCAGAGAAGGTAAAACAAAAATAGCATAAGAGGGATATCCTGCTGGCAGGGCCGGTTCAGCTGAGAGTGTCCCTTACTCTTTCAGGTGCACTCTCATATGTGAGGTTGTCATGTGTTGGAGCACAAACACTTCCTTTTCCTCTCCAGCAGTTGCGCATTCCCCTGAAAATCATTGAAAACTTTCTTACACTGAAAAGGACTTCCTACCTATACTGAAGGAAAAATCCTCCAATTTTCCATAGTTTTTATCTTTCTTGTATTCTTCCAACTCTGCCTGGGACAAAGGACTTTACCACTGATCTAATGAAATTCTCTCATTAAATTACACTAAAAACTACAGCAAACTCTATTATGCTCTAAAGCAAATAGCTTTAACTTCTAATTCCTCTGACAATGTCTATGTTGTTATAGGGGCTCCTCAGGCCACAGTGCTCAAGTTCATCACTTTCTTTTTATAGTTGCAATAATTTTTAAAACTGCAGGTTTTGCTCCCAGCACATGGCAATTTCGCTGCTTTTTCTTCCCTGCTGTTTGCCTCTGTTACACAGCAGACAGGGAGCACCCCATTGCTTGTAGAATCAATGCTGTGCAAAAGTCTAAACATAGGCTGGAACTGAAGAAAGTCATACATTTATTTATAGTTTTGTTTACAATTACATTCAGATTTATTTTATTTTGTCTCTTTTGAAGAGGAGAGGAGAGGAGAGGAGAGGAGAGGAGAAGAGAAGAGAAGAGAAGAGAAGAGAAGAGAAGAGAAGAGAAGAGAAGAGAAGAGAAGAGAAGAGAAGAGAAGAGAAGAGAAGAGAAGAGAAGAGCAGAGAAGAAAAGAGAAGAGAAGAAGAGAATATTTCAGTTGGAAGGGACCTACAACAATCGTCTAGTACAACTGCCTGCCCACTTCAGGGCTGAATGAAAATTAAAGCAAATTATTGACATTGCCCAAATGTCTTTTAAACACTGACAGGTTTTGCAGCATGGACCACCTCTCTAAGAAGCCTGCTCCAGTGTCTGACCGCTCTCTCTGTAAAGAAATGCTTCCTAAATTCAAGCCTGAACCTCCCATGGAGCAGCTTTGAACTGTTCCCACGTGTCCTATCACTGGATACCAATAAGAAGAGATCAGCACCTCCCTGTCCACTTCCCCTCCTCAGGAAACTGTAGAGAGCAATGAGGTCACCCCTCATTTACAGAACATTCTTTATAATTCCCTGTATTCTCATTTCGTGACATTATTTTCTTCAGTTGAACTATTGTATTTCTTATGTTCATGTTTGTAATAATTCCTGTCCAATACAGATTGGTAACATTTACTGAAACTCTTGTATGTTCATTGATGTCATGCCAAATGAAATCATTGCTCTGTCCTCATTCTCCCAAATCTGTATTAAGTTTGTAAAAGAAAATGTTGCTTTCTTTGATCATTGTTACTGAGTACAACACATTAGAAAAAAAATTACTGTTACTTCTGTGAGACATGTAATAGCATGATACAATAATTCATAAAATATGTAACTTCATGCCATAAATAGTTAAGGCTTTGAAACCTGGGCAATCATGATTTTTTTTTTATTTTTAGATGACTGATAATTGCCCTGAAATAATTCTCCTATTGTTATGAATTGGACAACCTCAGAAACAAGGATTCCTCTTGATCTGACAAGTTATTGTATCTTTTCCAAAGACATTCCCTCATTTCTTTTAAAACAAGAATTTTTGTTGTTGTTTTTGGATGATAAATATGTAAGGTGTCCGAAATAATTTCTCATCACCTGCACTCTACCTATATAATCCAACTCTTCCATATCCTTTTTTCATTATTCAGACACCAAGACTCATGGTTACATTCAAAAGGCTACATGGACAAAAGCTGTATGTGATTTGTTGGGTGAGAGGCCAATCTAGATGATCTTTCCCATCTAGTGTTTAGGTCTATGGAACCAGCTCCTCTTTGACATCTTGATTCTGCAATGCAAACTACTAAGATGTATCCCTGCAACACAGAATTTCCCTGTTGATACTACTCCTTTGTATTACTCCTTTATGTGATGGTAACCAAAGCATCACAACATGCAGAATTGCAGATGTGTCCTAGCTAGTATTTGCAGACCAAACCAAAACAGTTCCATTGCCTCCAATGTGCCTCCTGTTGTATAAATCCTGTTACTAGAGAGGCCTCACTTTCAGGTCTTAGCTCAGAACATCATCTTCTCTTCTGGCCAAACTGTTTCTTTCTTCCTGAGTTTGTGTCGCCAGTTTCAAGTTCCAAGAAATTCAAGTTCTTGTTATTACCAAAACTCCTCTTGATGCTATCCTTGCCTGCATCTTTCCGTTTTCTTTTTTTTTTTTTTAAATCTACCGTCACAGTCTTAGGTTTGTCATACCTCTTACTTCTTGACACTGCTACTCAGGAGTTTTTGCTTTTAAGCCAAGCATTTCCCCTATGTCATCCTTTAACTAATTTATTTTCTCTTTTCCATAGGAAACACAAGCCAGGATGCTGAAATCTTAATTTATGTTTTTAGATCTTTGGGATGGATTTTTTTTTTTAAATAGTGCAAACTTATGATATAAACATTTTTTTCTGAAAAGGCTCCTAGGATTCCAAGCGCATTATCTTCAATAATGAAAAGTTATTATGAGGCTTTTCTAAAGCACAGATAAATTTGTTACATTTTCTTGAGTAAGAAATAAAAAAACACCTGAATTTTTAAATGTAGCTTCTTTTCTGACTGGAACCACTACAGATTTTCAAGTTCTACAAAAAAGGAAGTAGAGGAATAAAAAGATTATATGAAAACTGTCATTAGCATCCCTGAGTTGTCAGTCACAAAAATTTACAGACATTTTAAAAAAACACTGCTGCTGTCTGGGATGTTGCAATTGTTTCCACATGTGAAAAGCAGTGAGTAAGAGCCAGAAAGCCTGAAGTTCCAGTTTTTCTAGGCTAAAAATTGCCAGTAGTATTTTTCAAAACACCATCAATTGCATTTAGAAACCTGCAAAATTTTACAAGTCAAAAGTACTTAAAATAAAGTCTTTTTTGTTTTGAAATGCCTAACTAGATTATATTATATAATATCTCAGTGAATTCACCAATGAAAAAAGAAGTCCCAAAGGTCAAGACTAAAAAATCCCATAAAGCTCTGGGAAGGCTGCAAACATCATTTCTTTGCATTAACAATCACATCAAGAGCTCTCTGTTCCTATCGTAATTCCTTCACTGCTTCTATGAGGCTCCCAAGAACTGCCTTCCTAACCCTTTCATAGAATCACCACAGAATCATAAAACGGTTTAAGTTGGAAAGCACCTTAAAGATCATCTAGTTCCACCCCCCCTGCATGGGCAGGGACACCTCCTACTACACCAGGTTGCTCAAAGCCCCATCAACCTGGCCTTGAACGCTTCCAGGGATGGAGCTTCCACAACTTCTCTGGGCAATTTGTTCCAGTGCCTCAACACCCTCATCGTGAAATTTTTTTCCTGATATCTATTCTAAATGTATCCTCTTCCAGTCTGAAGCCATTACCCCTTGTCCTATCACTGCATGCCCTTGTAAAAAGTCCATTTCCCTTCCTCCTCCTCTGCATCAAGAGCTCCAAATGTCCTTTCTGTCCTTTTCCCCTTTTTGTTGTTCACTTGGCTTCTCATGCTCCCACCGTACCTTGGCCTTTCTCTCCCTCTCTAAAGAACACAGGAGTTGTGTAAATGCCCATCTTCCCATGCAATTCCATTTCCCCTCCTTCATCCCTCATTTTTCTTTTCTTCAGACGTGAAGAGAGGCTGCTCACCCTGACCTGTTCAGTTAAACTTTACAGCATATGCAGGGCTTTATTCTGGGCAAAAAAAATGAAGATAGTTTTGGTTTTCCTATTATTTAAGTAGAATTAAAAAAAAATATTCAATCTCACACATCACTGATAAACCACCATTTATACTAACCAGGATGCTGAGCTGAAAATAGAAGCTACTTATTCTGTGGCAATGAATACAGTGGTGTTATTATACTTTTATATTCCTACAATAATAAAGCTCCAGATATTGTCCAGGTGTAGAAATGCTACAAAACAGAGAAGTTGTGAAAAATTTCTTGTTACTTTTCTTCTCCATTGAGGCAGAAGAACGAACAAATTTCTAGTGTTCATGAAAATCTCCTGGGGAAAGAGACATGGAGCAACCTCTAGTCTGGACGAAACAGCAAAACTGAGCATCTCTGTCCTTATTCCACAGCCTGGTCTGAACAGCAGAAGCCGTCAACCTGACCTTCACTCACAGATTGCAACAGGCCAATGCATCGAGTGAAAAAAGCAGTGGTATTTTTGAGGAAACTGGGGGAGTGAATACTTCTGAAGGACCCTCAACTTTCAAGCTGGGTGACCAAATGACTCATGACTTCTGCTAGATGGCAAAGGTCACAGAAGCAGAAAGAGCCTGGCTTTGCTGGTACCTGCACAGCTGCCGAAAGAAACAGAAAAACTAACCGGGATAAGAATAAAATACAAATACCCTAGACTTGTTAAGTGCTCTGGGGAGTAATTGGGAGTAAAGCCAAGGAAGTAGCATTGGGTGACTTCCCATGGTTTTCAAGGAGGCTGATGTCATCTAAAGAGTGCTCTGGCTCTTACACAGAGAAAATTTTTACTCCATGCCATTAGAAGGGAGAATTTGTTGGGGACCACATCAGGTTTAATACTACTTATTAGCTCTCCTTGCCTTTGGTTTTGTTTAAGACTTCATGTATGTTTTTAATTGTCATATTTAGGAGCACAGAGGCCTTTAAGCATAAGCATGTATCCATAAAAATGCAACAGTAATATCAGCAGGAGGTTTCATTGAAACTTTGAAACTTCATCCACTCTTTTCTAATTAATTTTTTTTTCTTCGTGACTAAGAGCTTTAACAGTGCATGCTTACAGCTGGTTTTAACTATGCTTTTTATTTTAAAAGCTAAATTGTGAGCTTTAAAAGTTCACAGTTCAACTTTTTAAAATCAACAATAAGTGTATGTAAAGTTTCTGCATGACAAGTTTATTCCAGGATGGAATGATTTTTTAAATAACAGAAATTCTTAAATTCACCTACCGCTTCCATTATTTTCTGTCCATCAACAGAATTTATCCATTTTTTTAAGAAAAATATCTCAGGTTATTTCCCTACTCTTCTTCCACTTCAATTATATTTCCTTCCTCAATACCGTCCTCTTTCTGTCTTAGGAAATGTTCATACACTTGCATTGTATTCTGTAAAACTACTACACATTTATACATTTTGTGTAACTTTGACACAATTGGCAATACAAGAAATAAAAAAGGGAAGGTGAATATTTAAGATAGTATTTTATTTCTGTGACTTGGTGTAAATTACATGCAGCTGGCTTTGGTTGTAGGAAGCGTAGTAAACTATGACTCTGGAGAGCAGTCTGTACCTGCTATGTGCTCAGGACATTGGCTGACCACATTTTTTCAAGCAGTTGACTTTAGTCTAGGTAAGTCAGCAATGGACCAACTCCTCAGACAGAGGGGCTTGAACAATGAAGAACTTCAAGGAGCTAAACTGACTGTCTTGAAAAATTTCCACCCATAATGTAGCAATTTTAAAAAATAATCTCTACATCAACCATTACTTTGTCAAAAATTAAAAACTTTTAAAGATAATCCTGAAGTAAAAGAAAAAAGATGCAGTGACTTAAAGTGAGTTAATGTAATCATAAGAGGCACAGACTAATGCAGCTACTGACAAAGTAATTGCATTCGTTATGCTTACACCTATCACAATAACACAACATAGCAGAATAAAAGATACAAATGAAAAAGTCCCAATTTTCTATCTGCCCATAGTGTACATTCTTTCTAACAATGCATTTTTACAATGTTTGCCCATTCTAGTTTGAAATGAACCATTTAATGAGGCTTCTACAATTTCTCTTATGAGCTTTGTACAGTCAAATTACAGCCTACAGACCTTAGGAAACTTCTTCTGCCATTAAGCCTGAACTTTCCTGTCTGAATTTGATCCTGTAATCTGGCACCAGGCCAACTAATATCCCTATCTCAGCTGGCATAAGCAAATCTCCATATTCCTGCCTTTCTGCTACACATTCCCTTTCACTCTGTTATTTTCTGTCAAGCTCTTGAAATCCTGTTCATAAATCAGTCTTCTCTGTCCTCTCATCACTGGGATGCTCTTCTCTGAACTCTCTCAAATCTTTCTGGTAAGGCAGCATAGAGAATAACACACCATGCTCACGAGGAAGTTCAACTGAAACATGAGAGAGAGGGGGTCTGTTAGCAACTGTTCATACCCCAGGGCAATTTGGCCAGTAGTTGACAAGAATTCAGATGATCATAAGCAGGTAGTCTTTTGAACTACTGGGACAGTGACATCTTTTGATGTAGAAGTAAGTAAATGAAGGTGCAGGATCAAGTCTAGAGAATATCATTGTTGTGGAAAATAAATGTTATTAATAGCTCAACTAACGACTAATCTTTACTGCCAGAAGGATAACTTACACATGTTTCAGAAAGCCATTACACAGAACATACACATCATATTTATTTCTACTTATTTTACAATTAAGAACATCCCCTGCAGGAAAACAAAAGAAAATGAGGAAAACAGGGAAGCAAACAACAGAACAGGCCTTCTGAAAGCTTGCAATAATAAAAGAGAAAAGGGTACTTAATCATTAAACAATGCACTTTAGCTGTTACTTTTTTTCTTCTGGTTTATTACTGAAATAAAACATGATCACTGAAGACATTTTTTAATGTTTGGAAAGCAGAACAGACTCAGTAGACCAAAGTATCTAGCATGCGTATTTTGTTCTTGTTTTATATATATAAAACTACACAAAATTAAAAGTGTGACTTACAAAATTAAAAGTGTGACTTTATGTTCTACTTCTGCTTTGCCCAAAAAAAAAGCAGAACTCATGAGTAAAATCTTAACTTGTTAATGATATAAAATGCATTAAGTTAAGGATGTCATAATATAACATTAGTGGGTTTCTTTTTTTATCTGAATGGAAAGTAAATGTCACCTTATCTCTTTGCTCTCAGCTTCATCTTTCTATCACAAGTCATCTGCCTCATTCCCACCTTAAGAAGGTGCTCTGAGATTTGCAAAGCACATACTCTGCACTACAAATTGTGGTTATGATGAGGCTCCAACCATCTGCCAGCCTTCAACTTATCCACTGCAGGACACAAGAACTATCTCAGAGAAGCCTTCAAAACTAACAACTGAAAAGGACTGACAGGGAAGTAGGCAAAACATACATACTGAAAGGTGTCGCATATAGTATTCATGAAGCTTCAGTGTATATTAGAATTTCAGTTTTGGAAACAGGTTATACCGCTACACTTAAAAAAAATGTCCTCAGTTATTTTCAGGGTTTCGCTTATGAAGAAATGATTCTGTTTGGATTATTTCCCAGAATGCATTCTTCAAAACTTCACTTTGTGTTTGACATAAATTGAAAACAATAATATAGATATACTGTACACAGGCTTCAAAATGGCATTAAAGAGGCACATTATCAATATGTTTAAAACATTTAGAAAGCTCAGCTTTGCATCTTTCTAAGTGAATGTCTAGATACTTAGACTGAGTAATATCTGTTCCAATAAACTGCTGTGTGTGAAATGTTTTGAATAATAGTTAATTTATGCTGAGGTAATGACAGCGTAATATAACTGAAATCTGTGCTAATAGGAAAAAAGAAGCCCCTTCCAGCTATTTCTCTTACAATCAGCTGCAGTAATTTTCACCCCATCTCTCTCTCTCTCTCTCTCTGTCTCTCTCACATGAAATATTACTTTAAGTGTATGTTAAAATGCTTGTTGCTAATTTTAAAAATCAATAATTGGTACCTGTCATCCATATGGTGAAAAGCAAAATAACCAAACAATGAAGAAGAAATTTTCATGTACAAGACCTATATTTTATGTATTTCTGCAATAAAAGAGAGCAATTGCAGTTGATGATGTTCTTTTTATATCAGCAAAGCATTAAAATCAGTTAGGGTAAGACTCCAGGATGTTCTGACAAAAACGCATATGAAATTTCCGACATAGACGAGGACTGGCCAAACAATTTATTCCAAATACTACTCTAAGTAGATTGAGACATTTTTCTGGGCTATGAGTTATTTACAAACTCACCCTAGTATTCCTTTGATGAATGAATTACCTGAAATATTTATCAAATAGTTTGGCTGAAGTCTCATCAGCTAAATAAGTTATTGGCAGTTCTTCAGTTTGAATGCTCTGTGTATGGTTGATGACGTACGTTGAGTGGCAGTGCTTAGCTCTGTCTGGATGCTGAGCTTTTTAATCACAAGCGCAATGAATAAAAACAAAATCAAATCTTCTAGAATCCTATTTTGGACCCCAAACCACTTGTACAACACAATTTGTTTTACTTCCAGGAACTGTGTATTTTCTTGACTATGAAAAGATCCTAAATTCCCATAAACGTATAACACCACCAACCCAGGAATTGTCATAAACTCAGATCAGCACAGATTCACTAAAATATTGACTACCTGATCATCTTTAATACGTTAACTGGAGATATAATCAATCAATCTAACCATTATTTTTTTTTTTTTTAGCAATAGTAGAAGGATGCTTTTCATTTGGAATTCTCTGGATCAGATTATGATTTCTGACTCCTTGTCATAAATGGCTTGCGTTACTCAGGCTAGGTGCTCCCAAAAAGTTATTTCATAGTTAAAATGATTCAGCTATTCTGCAGCAAACACCTTCTGAAAGCCTTTTCCCCTGAACAAGAAAAAAGTAAGAGAGCACACATTAATTTCAAAATAAAAGCCTATACATTGGGCAATTACTGTGTGGTAAATGAGGTCGTGCAATTTACACTAATTTCTTATTGAATATTCTGATTTAAGGTTTCTCCTCCTGTATTCATGTCTTCTACAGGAATCTTTAACTACAGAAATAAATATCCTCAAAAATCCCTGTATTTTTCTTCTACAGAAAGCTAACAAAACAAATTGACAGCAACTAAAGACTCTTCCTTTCCCATTTACAGAAGAGGACGCTGAGCTCTGAAACTCACTGGAAAGACATAAAAATGATTATACCCACAGATGCTCCCAGAGTGAAACACAAACATCCGTTTAGTTTTCTGGTGATAGTCTCTTTATGCACACAGAACAGACTCATAAACAAACAAAACCAAGAAATAACCAAGGTGTTTTCCCCCAAAATAGAGTATAAAGTCAGGAAACACAGTATTTGGGAGTGAAGGAGATGCAGACTGCTCAACAAAAATCAACAGGATGCAAGTACACATTCTCAGAGAAGAACAGAGCCCTTCGCATATAAGAAAATTATTTCCACTTTGATGATGGCTTTTACTCAATAATTGTTCTTGCTACACAGATTCCTTCAATTAACTTTGAAAGAAGTGGATATTGATACTACTTGCAGCTTCCTACTTATTTCACCACTATCGGTATTCATGCCTAAGCAGGAGCGCTCCTAGAAAGGAAGCAAAGACCATCCCTTGTATGGAGGCAATTAAGCACAACTGAACATGGAAGTGGCCAGTGCTGTGGGTACAATTCAATCAAGCACATCAGTAGGGGTGGTTTTGACATTCTTGTCACATCAAAGAAACGGAGCCCAGAAGAAAAAGGTCTAACAAGTTAAAAATGAAATCAGAATAAATAAGAATAACTCCGAGCAAAAGCAAGAACAAGCACGTGGTTGCAAGGGCTGGCGTTACCTTGAAAGCATTATATACTGCTGTTAGAATAGCGTGTTAATTTTTTCCTCATAAATTTGCCAGGTTCAGCCACCAGGGAAAGGCTAGCGTTCCAGCTCCCTTTGTTAAAGATATATCTGTCTTGCTGAGTCTTGACAGCCCTATCATGTCAGCCCTCTGTAGTAGCAAAGAGTGTTTCAGCAAGGAGGGGGGGAAAAAGGAAAGAAAAAAAAAAAAGAAAGAAGTGAAAACTGATGTGATCTACTCTGCTTCCTGTGGGCATATTTCACCACAGCAGATCCAGAGGGATGCTTTGTTATTCCTGTCAGATCAAAGAAAGAGATAACAGAAGAAAATATAAGAGGAAAAAGAAAACCCAGAAATGAGGGTAACTGTAAAGCACTGCAAGACTACCGCATCATTATGACTTTTCAAATTATTTAAATATGCTAAATATCAAGTCACCACCAAAGGAATAAATATTGCATAGGCCATATGCTCTGTTAGCTGCCAGCAAAACTGTCCTACTAGGATTAGTTTACGGGCGCAGCAACTGCCTGTCAAACACTAGCAATTTTAATCATTTTTCAATTTGCTGTGCGAGTTGTGAGTATGCTCAGGTATTTTGACAGGTGGCTGCTCGGAACAAATATCTGAGCCCAGTAGCTTCGCACCACCTTGCTTTCCTACGCACTTGCAATTCTTGTCAGACTGGAGGGAAGGCAAGATGCAGCAGTCGCAGAAAAGTCACTGCACTGCACTGCTAAGCTGGATTTGCAGCTCACATCCAACACAAGGATGACACAAAGTTCACCTAAAGTCTAGCGCAAACCAACAACTAATACAATGTTTCATTTGATTTTTCAAAACATTTTTAATCACAAACAAGCTGCATGTCTAAAAAAACATAATTAGAGATCTTGCTACGATTGTAAACAAATAAACAGAAAACCTGAAATAGTATTTTTCTGCAAACTAGATGTGCCTTCAGTACTGCATCTATTATGCACTGACTGAACATGCCCACTTAATTATTTTGTGTTTAATGTACAAGGTAGTACTGAAGATAATTTTAGTTCTTCTGTTACATTTTTAATGACCAGTGTGACTGTGCTGTTCTTTTTCCGCCACAACACTTTGCATCATGTAGAAACAAGTTCCAAACTTAAAAAAAAACGCAACCCTATTGACTTTTGAGTGTCCAAATTTTACAGGTATTTGGGAAAAATGAGGCTCCTGAAATCTACAGACATTTTGGGAGAAACCAGGGTAAGAACTTAATTTTCCTAAAGAAGTGAATCAATAACATTGAAGGACCGTAAGTAAACTGTATTTCCGATATTGTTCTTTATACATTAGCATTCTCAGCATCAACCCCCTGAAGTCAGCCAAATCTGTCCAGTGGAAAGGATTTGGATTATGATGTAAACTAACAGTAAAGACAATTCCAAATAACATCTAATGTCCAATATAACTACTGTTTACATATTAAAAAGAGATACAGGCTTTGTACCAGGGATGTTCTGTCATGTTTCTCCACAGGAGAAGACTGTCATGGTAAAGTTCATTATCAATTACTGCTTTACAAGTACAAGATGAGTTAAGCTGTCATAATTTTCTCAGCCAGAGATCCTGTGCTGTCAAAGAATGTCAATTTTTAATCTGACAAAAGGAAGAAAATTATCTGTTATTCTGACCTCTAATTTCTTGACATTTTAATGCTGTAATTGCTGTGGTTAGTGCTGCAACCATGATTTCACCTGTCAAGTAAGAATGAATCAATATCCTTAAGCCATTCTTCAAGTTTTACCTTTCACTTCACTGCTTTTACTTTAAAAAAGGAAAAATTTACAAATAGAATACAAAAGGTTGCAATAAAAGAAAGCAAAAAAAAGAATAATTTGGAGCCTGGAAAATGTTTACTTTGTTACACATTTTTTCTCCTCCTTATTACAATATGAAAACAATTTTGCAATATGCAGAATAAAAGAGACCATTAGAACTGATAGAACTGGAGAATTTCCCAATTCCTAATCATAAATGATATAAACAACGAAATTCAGTTGTATACATTTTGTGGAGCATTTAAGTCAGGACTTTCATGTTGCCCTCATCACTACCTGAAATAAATTATAGTGATCAAATATTTTTTGTGTTATCAGAAAATCATTAAGTTGTTTGAAAAATCAAAATCAGTATGTTTAAATGAAATCAGTATATTTTACCCATCCAGTGCAGATTTTAAGTTGCCAAAGAGTTATTACGGGGCAGGCGTATGTGATTTCACAGACTTCAGTAATCTAAAACTTAATGCTATCCCAGCATTCCAGTTTCACCCATCGTGAATTTGCAAAACAGAAAATGAAGAAAGCAAACGAGACGGAGAATCTTCTACTAAATCGGTCCAAACAGAAAACAAGTACAGGATGGCCATTTTTCCAGTGTTAAACAGTACAGAATTCTTAGAGAGCTCCCCCATGCATCTGAGAAAGACGTAAGGAATGGCAGACGTAAGATATCCCACCACTGAATACATTTTTGCTCCAGCCAGAAGGCCAGTGAAGTGACTCCTTTACCATTCTTCACAGAAAGCTAAGAACAACGTACTCCTCAGCGGTTAAGTGAGGTGCTCAAGCAAAGGGTGAAAGTGAAAGGGCCAATGTATAGCACGAACAGCTCATGGAGATCTGCATTTTTAAAGATGTCTTTCAATCAGCTCAGGCTTACGTGGGAGATGTTTTTATTTGGAGCCTTATTTCACTGGACAGGTTCTGCTGGGACTCAGCTCAATACAAAATTAGCCGTAGCCACAGTATGAGGAGTCTACCACCGTATTTGAGTCCATTGGTCTGGTAATGGCTGCTGCCAATAAGGTTGTATCGATTGGGCTATTTCAGAGCCATTTCTTGAGAACATTCACCATCTTCTGTGTGACACAACAGAAAAGTTTCAGTTTATTTAGAAAATAAACATCAAGAGCTTTTGGATACCGAGATACGCATTTTCTTGGATGACTGCAAACCTCAATTAATTTTTAATTGCAGTGTTTCTAAGTTAAGATGCAAAATGCCACCACCTGCCACTGTAAAACATACTGAAGAATTGTTATCACTATTTTTGAAGGCACTAGTATTCCTATCATTACATTTCTGTATTTATAAGTGGTATTCAGAGACTTTTAAAAGATCTTTTAGCTTCTAATTTATTTTCTGGAATATCTAGCAAAAGTCAGAATAAAGTAAAAAAAAAAATCCAACAAAACAATTTATATAGAACATATATACTTGTAACAGAAACATGACATCCAAATACCTGATCTACTAGATCATCAAGATGTCAAATGCTTTATTAATGGCTAGAGCATGTCTGCTAGTTTCATAAACAGAGCTCAGGGAAATAGAAGAAGACACTAAATCAGTCTGTATTTACACATGTACTGTAATTTCTGATTAAAAATGAATAAAAAGTACTTTTAACCTTTTTATAACAAACCACAAATCACCAATATCTAATATGTTTTGGAGGAGAAACTATGCCATTTTTAAATGTTTGCGTACAAATTTAGGTGTCTCTATACAACAAAAATCAGGAGGATTAATTTTTAGCTTTCTCATTCCTAACCATTAATTTTATTTACTAATCTAACTTGTGGCAATGAAGATAAAGTTCTGCTTTTAGAAGTTTACACAGCCTAAGAAAAGGTTTATATGCTACTGACTGACAGGGTTAGATGTACAAGTGAGTGAACAAAAACATCTCCATGAATTTCTTGAAATTTCTGATGACAAGTTATGCATGTAAGTAGAGCCACAGGAGAGTTGAAGAGTCTCATCATGTCATAAGATGTTAAATAAGGTGCACAGACAGACAGATAGACCTCAATCCTACAAGCTGCCCTGTGGGAGTAGACCCTTAAAGTCAAGACACAGGAGTCTGCCCATGCAAATCAGGACCTTAAGCCATGCAAATCCCTTGTATTCATGGTGCTTGACACCTGTTTTATACTTTAAAAAGCATTGCTCCTTTGTGTCTCCAGCTCTGTACCTTACCAACTCTTCTCATGCTCAAAGTTTTAAATCCAGAAAACGATGATGTAGATGTTAACAATAAATATATGAAGCAGTGGGATCAAAGCAATTCGGGCCATTCTTAAAACTAAGCAAATACTGTTCAGAAAATATAAGCTTTGCAGTGCATGGTGTGAAAATCCAGCTCAAAGAAGCTAGGGGTCTGAATGTTTTTTTAGTTCTACTCCTCAAAAAACACCAAATGTAACAACAAACCCCAATATTTAGCTGAATATGAATGCTTTCTAGAATCTATTTCTTTCTGAAATCTGTAGATTTCTGTCTCCAAGACTGGAAAACAAACAAACAAACAAACAAACAAACAAACAAACAAACAAACAAACAAACAAAAACCCATCGCTTGGCAATGTATAAATTATTACTGGTTTGCATACAGCAGATGGCAGCTATCTGGGGGAATGGAAGATTGTGTGTACAGCTTCATCACAGCGGTACTCATCTAGCAGCTGTTGCTTCTTCACACTTTTCACCAAATTTCAATTGTTTTAGCCAACAAATGGATGATATTAGAAAATAATCATTCAAATTAACAGTCTTACTAAAAATAAATACAGTCACTGGAAGGAAACGTATCAGGATAGGTAGTACAATTTTTTTTTAGTTTACTGATAAATTTAAAACACTCACTCGTATATATGTACACTTCTATATATTTCACGCATATGTATACCGAAACAAATACTTGTGTGCACAACAAATAGAAAATTGTTCCTATTTTGGTAACAGTTTGATTATACTTTATGTGATTAACACAAAAGCATCTGAATAATTGCTTCTGTCACTCTAGCAAATATATTCTTTTTCAGATATTCTCACCAACATTATCTGACTGAAAAGGTTAGATTTTTTCCCTGTGACCATGATGCAGTTTTTTTCTTTCAGCTTTTCAGTTCTACTAAGTGAACTTAATAAATTATAAAAAAGTAGCACAATATATATTACAGAATAGACGTTATATTATAATTTCCTGTATCATAACTGACCATTAAATATATTAGTAACTTCAAGCAAACAAAATACTTTGGGACACCTATTCTATTGCTAGCTTATTAATCCTTGCTCCTGAAGTCAACTAGGGCCTAAGTTCTGATTCAAAGTCGCACACAACAATTTTTTCCAGCAGTGAAAGATGGAAAAAATACCATTTCTTGTGAGTTGACAGCAGTTTTTAGAACAAAATAGCAGTAAACACCTACCTCCCTGAGGACAGGATCAGTGATACTGTCCAGGTTCACAGAGCCTTCATATGTTAGGTAGTGGAAAACATTGAGTGCACGCACTGCTTCTGGTCCTCGTTGCTTGTAGCCAAATATAAGGTCAATCCACTGATGAAGCTGACATGATACAAACTCGCTTTCCAGGGCCTGCAAGTGAAATTCAGAGTTAGGAAGTAAATTCCATCTTGCAATTTCATGCTTAAATTATGTCCTACCTTTTCCTATTAACTGAGGTAATATAATGGGTATCATTATATTTCTTGTTCAGGCTCATTTGATATATTTGAAATCCTTTAAACGTTAAAAAAACAGAAGTAATTATATTGAGAGAAACACTGAAAAGAAATTTTTCTTTCCTTCAGCTTTATATCATGCCAATTTTCGTCTCAGCTACTGGGTTTCTCCTAGATGCCAGGGTTTTAATTATTAATTTTTGGCCTTGTCAAATAATTTAGGTGATTTGTCAAGAAAAACTGAAGAAAATGGGAAAACAATTTCAAAAACTCAATCTTCCAACTCATTTTCTAACTAGTTCTGATTAGTCTTAAATCTAAAATGGAAACTTGAGGATTAAAGAGTTCTATCGGCAAAATGAGGTTCTGAATTCCATGTGTGAATTGCGACTAATTTCTCAAAGGAGAAAAGCATTTTTCACACTCATTTTTGACATTAGGGTGGTTCACCAGAGAAAACACAGGCCCTGACTAGCTAGTTTAAAAAGGGATTGCTATTCCTTTGCTCGGCTTACAGAAAGAGATTAATTCTAGACAGAGGAAATGATGATAGTATTACCGTTGTTCCTGATCCAACCAATGTGCCTTTATCAGACATGATTGGCATCCTTAGTAGATATCGTTGCCTGAACTGGAGCTTTCAAAAGCTGAAGGCATTACATAGTTTCTCCTCACCCCTCTCCCAGACTACCTGTCTTAGTTTCCCGTGAAGCTGTACCTGGACACACAAATCATTCTCCTATAAAGACTCATCATGTATTTAAGACGGCATCCTGGCACACTCGTTCCTTCTTTCCTAACGCTACCTTCAGAGAAGAACTGTGATAAACAGGTACCAGTATTAAAATAAAGATTTGTGGTTCATTGACCAAGTTTTTATACGTGTCCTTGCCCAAACTCTGTCACAGTCCTGTGATATACATTATACACTTTCATGTACCTAGTTCCCTTCAATGAGAACAAGTGCAGTTCAGTTCTCAGATCTGGGAACTAACTTCTGATTAGTTTGTGAGAAAAAAAAAAAAAAAGAGAATCACAGAATAGCTGAGTTTGGAAGAGACCTCTGGAAACGACCTGGTCCAACCCCTCTGCTCAGGCAGGGCCACCTAGAGCAGGCTGCCCAGGACCGTATCCAGATGGCTTTTGAATATCTCTGTGGATGGAGACTCCACAACCCCCCTGGGTGACCTGTGCCAGTGCTCAGGTACCCTCACAGTAAAACAGTGTTTCCTGATGTCCAGAGGGAACCTCCTGTGTGTCAGTTTGTGCCCATCGCCTCTGGTCCTGTCACTGGGCACCACTGAAAAGAGCCTGGCTTGCTTTTTAAAAAAAACAACAGCCTTAATACAATTTATTGTGTAAACATCTATGTCAAGCCTACTACTGCGCAGCATACAGGCAGAGCTGGCAGCAACCCTCTATACTACATTATCTAATACTTTTCATTCTCAAAGATTGTAGATTTTTTTTTTAATTCCCCTGAGAAATCCTAATTTCTCCATTGTTTCTAGCAGAGGTCCACTACTCAGCACACTTTCCAGCTAGGACAGAGTTTCACGTCTGACCCAGGAAAGTTCAAACTTTACAGGAGGATAAACTTGGGGAAAAAATGCATTTTCATTTTTTCCATTCACATCAAAAGGAGGCTGCTTCAGAAATCATCGTCAGACGTTGTGGTACCATGCCACGCACTGCCCACCGGCAGCAGCCCCCTGCCCACCGCCCTCCACACAGGAATCGCCGCAGCCAGGAGAAGGCCCACGCGTCTGGCTCCCGGGGTAATCACACAGTCCCGCCTCAGACACGCTCCCTGTAATGCTCCATGTGGAAGAGGAACTCTCTGTGCTTTGGTGGAAAACTGGAGCCTTTTCTGTCAAAAACAGTAACTGTTATTTCTGAGGAAAACGGATGGGAAGGCTCAGGCTTAATAGCTGACATGTAGCTCAGTTTTCAAGGGCTTAAGTTCAGCATACCATAAGAAGCTATAAAGAAATGTTGCCGAGAACCATATAAAAATTTGTTGTTTCCTTTTCAAAATCAGAGGCCATTATATGCAAATTGTGAATAACATTATTTAAATAACATTAATATTACTTAATGCTAAATACTATTAAACTAATACTATTTGGTTTCAAAGCATGTCTCCCAATAAATAATTAAGAAATGCCAGATCCTTAATTATATTGTATTGTGTGCGTGCAACATGATACAGTCAGCAACTACATCATCCCATATAATCTTTTTCATAGGACTTCTACTTCATTTAGCATGCAGGATGTTAGCATGCAAGGATGAAATTAAGTATGCCACAGTAACCATAAATAAAGCATTTCCTAACTTTTAAGTGCTCAATTTTTAATGTTCCTTTGTATGTAATAAAATTTAAAATAGAATTTAAAGCCTGTTGTCTTTCCAGCATCCATCTCCGACCAACTTACAGCAAGAAGTCTAACTGTTCACTTCCTCCTCCGAACTCTGTGTAAGTTTCTTTTGCTTCTGTAACTATTATTTATTTATTAAAAAGTAATTAACAAAAAAAATTGTTGGGCATTTGCTTTGGTCAAAAATAGTGTTTTTTCTAGAATACGGAGAGCATTTTAGGGAAAGGGCAAACCTTTTGGCTATTTAAATGTGGGAGAGTAAATTTGAAAAAACAAATGCTTGGGTCAGATGAGCATATTTCACCCATTATCTCCTCTAACATCCTCTCCCTGGTGTCAAGAGAGTTGAATGCCTATGTTATGTTTCCCTGAGGCAGTTTCTACTTGCATGACCAGCCCTTACTCAGCAGCTTGCCATTTCAGAGAAGGTCTTACTGACCCTGGCAGGTTTGGAGAACTTCTATTCCACATGGGTGAATGGTTCTTTAATAACTTATTAAATAAATGCGCTACTTTTGAACAGCAGCATGCCATGTCAGAAGACAGTCAGTCTGCTGTCTCTAATTCTTAAAGCAGATTTATTGTGCTATGTTTATACGTCTAATTGTTCTTTGAAGGTCTGTATGCTGAAATGCAACACAAGATTTGTAAGGAGTGAATTTAATTACTTTGAACTATAAGAACTCCACAGAAATTTGGAAGTCGGAAGAGCTGCTGCCAGGGACGCGAGGATGGTGGTGGTGGCAAGGGGACTAACAGCGCTGTGCCTGCCAGGCGCTATGTGGTGGAAGACCAGTGTGGTGGGGATATCTGGGGCAGAGACCAGACTGGAAGGAGGAGAGAGGAGCCAGAGCGGTGAAGGAGAGTTGCTCTGCATGGGCCTTAGCACCACACAGCCTCCAGCTGTGGGCTGTGATGAATGCTGTATGATGTTCATGTCCTCCCCATCGGGGTTTTGTGTGGTGTAGGGTTGTGTGTAGGTATAGTGGTGTGGTGTGGTTGGCAGGGTGCACTCAAGAATGGGCCACCAACAGGCTACACAGTCCTACCTAGCCCTCAGTGGGGACAAGGCTCCTGATCTGTGCTTTATAGCCTGGATTCATTTTAGTCAGGAGAAAGCTTCTGATATCAGGTCTGACTTGGTTTGCTGGTGTTTCTCCCAAGTACTCCTGCAACGCTACTCATGCGATACTTGCAGAATCCTCTCCCTAATTTGCTCTAATGCACGGGCTGTTCCCCCTCCATCTAAGTGCCTCCTGAAAATTTATGAGCTGTTCACTGTCAACAGTACATTGTTTGGTTTCTCAAGAATATGCAATGCTCAGTAGGGAATAAGGTGAGGGAATTTTCTGCCTAAAAAAAATTTGTAGGAGAAACGTACAGAAGAAGATAACAATAATATCCTTAAAATAGGCTGGCGATGGCCCTAAAGAACAGCCTTTTTCAAGAACATTTTAGCTTTAAAGCATTTGGGAGGCTTTGATTTTTTTACCACATTTTCAATATGAAATATAAGGAAACAATTTGGTGTTTCGTTAGAAAATTATATAATATTATTTATGGGTTTTAAAGATTCTTACTGTTAAACAGAAAAGAGCTAATATCCAGCTTGTTTTCTATTACAATTATAACATACAGAAAACAGTTTTATTCAGGTGCTCTCAAACTGAGCTTGTTTAAATCACTGTTACTAGGGCTTCATTTTCAAATAGCAGCAGTCCAGTCAGTATTTTTTCATGGGTTTTGAGGAAGGAGTCTCTCACATTGCTGTTTTCAATGGAGTGACTTATATTGCTAATAGGTAAATCACAAGCATTATTATCCGTGTAGTGTATACATAGTTTGAAGTAAAAGTGCTGCGGGTTTTGTGTGTTTGCAGGCAAGTGTATGCACACATACTCCACAGGCTGAAAATCTGACCTGTAGTTTTTGTAAAATATAAATAGGCATGAGTAAGTTTATGTTTATGTATAAACAAAATAAAGTTAATATAAGCCAAGTTACTGCTTAGTGAGATCAAGCACTATAGCTTTTCTCAGACCATTGTGCAGTATGAACGCTGCATGCTTTCCTCTCTGCTCATGCTAATTTGACGTTAAAATTATTTTTTACAGAGATTCCAGTAGGAGACATTGGGTTTTATTTTAATGCACACTATGCGCTGTGCAAAGCACCAGGAGTCCTGGATTTATAAAATGTGCTATTCCAACCTCTTTCTAATACAACATTTTGTGTTACCTGGGTATTTTGTGTCACCAGAGAAGAGGAAAGCTCTGATGCTGCCCCTCGTCTGGACCACAGCTGCACCTGCCCCTCCTGTTTCTGCAGTTCCTGCCTTGTTTATCTCCCCTCCATAGCTACACGCTGTCTATCTCTCCAAGAACTCCTACCACAGTATCTTGCCATTAACTTATATTCAGTATATTTAAAGGTATTTTCTTAAAACTACTCTGAGACACTTTGGTTTTGTAGATCTGCTCAATAACAGACCATTGGCTGTTTCAGCCTCTGAGCTGGGTTTTTCTTCTCTCCTCTTCCATCCGCGTTCCTCTGCAGCCATTGAATATACAGATTCTCTCTGCCTAATATTTCTCTGCCTCATTTACCATTTCTTGTACTGACTATCAGAGTAAAAACTTTGACTCTTGTCATAAAATAAAACAGGCAATACTGGTACCCAAAATTAGTTATGTTCATTTAAACAAAGTAATATATAATAAAAGTGTCACAGAAGTGCATTCAACAGATTTGGGTTATTCAGGGATGTCTGCACAGAAACTGATCCTTTAAGTGAGCATCTTCAAGATGCAGATAAGATTCTTCAGGGACATAGAAAGTTTAAAAAAAAAACAACACTGCCATTTCCAAATTAGATTGAAACTCCTGTTAGCTGAATGAGTTTTAATTGCATTGAGAACAAACCTTGGCAATACACAAAATAAAATCAAAGCTACTACTGAGGAAGTAATATCAAATCTTATCTACTGCTTATCTGGTAAAAAAGGAATGTCAACTGCTACTGAATGGTGAGGAGAAAAGATAAATCTTCCAGATCCTCATAGCACAGAGATTTCATAATAGATGTTTCTAATGTCTATTCAAGAAGGTTTTTAATTATGAAATACTATGCATGCTTCTGAATAGCCAGGGAACTGTACAAAAATGTAATTGGCAGCAGAAGAGTGCAAATAAATCATTTCAAAGACAGAAACAAAATTCAATCTTAGTAACAGTTATGTAATAGGAACAAAATATGTATAACAAAAACAGGACACCGTTTAGTGTCTCAAAAACATAATTTATAGTGAATGCATTTTACTCAACGCTGTAATTTGTAATTTAATATGTGTATAAGCCATAATGAAAATATCATTATAATTAACTTTGAATTACACAATCTTGCATCTTTTGTTTCAAAACTAAAGAGCGCTTATTATAAAAGCTCTGCTTCAGTGTTTCACAGTGGTGTTCCCTGCCTTGATTTAACATGCTTGACTTACTGACTGAATCTGTTCTATTTCTGGCTCTCAGGACTGCTCTAAGTCTGTGGGGATTGAGAGGCTGAGTAGGACTACAGATGCACATCTGTGGAAGGTTTTATGCGTGGGGTTTTTTTCATGGTAAACTGGGAGATTATGATTGATGAGCCCGGCATTAGGGTAATGTTATCAGGGACACTTTCTGCCTCTGTCCTTTGTGCCATCGCTGAGGTCAGACCATAATCATGTTAGCATTGAACATAGTGCTTTATTAATGTTTCATGAGTAACTCCGTAGTAATCAGTCTAGCTTTGTATGGATAAATAAAACTGCTACAACAACCCCTGACATATACACCGAGTGCTTCGGAAGCCACTGTAATAGGTCTTAAAATAACTTGACTGAGTGTCTTTTCCAGTCTTTGTAATTTTCACAAGTTTAAAGGAATCTCTTTTGATGGAAGACCATTTCCACTTCGGTTTCTGTGTTTAGGTAGAAGTGTAAAACACCCAGCTGAACAATCAAACAAAACACCACCAAAACCCTGGCTGCCATTTATTAATTTGCACAGAATTTTAGTAAAGCTTGTTAACCAATTGGTTAAATGACGTTGATTTTTGTGACTGTGCCTCTGTGATGTTTTCTAGGCTTTTATCTGCTTGCTTTGGTAAGTCTCAGGATGAAATGCTGAAATTCTCACTGTTATTTAAAGAAAATGTTTACATTCATAAATGTGCAAGTAGGCTGTATATAAGGATTTGTATTTACTCCCACATAAAATTACACATTATATATGCCTGCAGCAAGCAAAAAATCTGTATGAACAGAAGAAAATACTGTCAGCGAGGGAAAAACAAGATCCCACTCTATGTCATGCAGTATCACATAGGATCCTTTCCACTGAAATGAAATGATTACTGCTGATTTCATTAGACAAGGGATCAGGATAACACTTACTTGAAATATTCCTCATTTTTTTGTGGCTTTCCTGTAAACATGTAGTCTATTTGCTTTGCTAAGTTGGTGTAGAAATTCCAGGCTTGCACAAGCTTGCTGTATTTTACACGTCAGCACCACACCCAGGCTATTTTTTTTTTCTCAAGATAGATTCTTGTATAACAGCCAAAGCTTGGCCTGGGGATGACCTAACTGAATAATACATCTGCTGGCCGGTTCAAAATACGGAATCAGACATTAGGTAGAGAATGTCAAACTTTCCAATCCCTTTATATTTGTTCCTTACTTTGACCAGTCTAGTTCTAGCAACCAAAAGGAGAGCGTACTGGCAGTTTGCTGTATGCGCTAAAACAAACCTACATGAGAACCTTTTTCTGAGAAATTATTGCACATTCAAATTATTACACTTTCAAAATGTAATTCCGTTACTTCTTACTACATATATTGTCTGCATTTCCATGAAAGGGATTATCCTTCTTTAGCTACTTGCTACTTTACAATAAGCTTTATAAAAAACTATGCATTTATCATGCTCTTTAAACATCCCAAAGTCATTCACTTTGTTTCTGTTCTCTGAACTCCATCCAAATGCGAATACTTCTTCTGTCATCCAGTCACCCAGAAGTGAATCCAATATTCCAGGTGCAGTCTCAAAAGGACCATAGACAGGTAAAACTGTTTACATCCTCTGTGATGCAATGATTCTCCATAGATGGCATCAAAATACACTTACTTCTTGTGAATATAGAATTACAGATTTTTATCTAATCTAATTGCTGCTCATTGTCACCCTTCCCTCGCTACTGCTCTATTTTTGGTACTACTTTTGTTTCCAGACTTCTGCTTCCTATTGGATAACTTTAATTCTTTCCTCCCAAGGTGATTTTCAGTGTATTTTCTGCATCTAATTAAAATAAGTCTATGCCTCTTTCTCCTGTTTCCTAGGTAATTCCCAACTTTATTATCGTTTGTGGACTTCGTCAGATGCTCACTTGAAGATAGTGTGTATCTGTGTAGAACTGAACTTTAACTACTGATCATGTTCTTGCTAAAAGTAGATGCAGGGATGAATAAAGGCCATGCAGAAACTGCCTCCAGGCAAAACTGTGTAATAATGGCATGATGCTCACATCTGTGGGGACAGGGGTGGAAGACAGTATAGCAGGGGTACGATACATAAATGAGATCATTTCTGATTTTAGAAATCTGCAAAGTACTCAATTAGTTGAAGCCTGTAAATCTAATACTACTCTAATCTCAACATCAATTTGTCTGTCTCCTGGCAGTCTGAGCATACTCACACACGTATGGAATCAGTCATTAGTGCTATTACAGCTTAGTATTTAAAAGGTATTTCCAGACTTTAGCTATCAGCCTTTCTTGAAAGTATAGTCCTGAAGAGGCATAAATGGTACACTCTAAATTCATGCAAGCAGCTGTTTTCTTCAGCAGCGCAAAAGTTTTCTGTATGTTTCCTTTATGCTATCTTCTAAAAAGCAGAAATTGCACGAGAGAAATCAAATAGCCAAAGCTAAAACTTTTCTTCAAGTGATCTCTTATCACATAGTGCTTTTTATCCACCTGTTAATCATTCCATCTTTGTGGAAAGGAAACACGGTGAAAGCACAGTTTAGGATACAAGAAGGAACATTCTTTATAAAATTTCCCAAAGGGAGTCATTAATACGCATCTCTCATTATATTCCCCAATAGGTGGCAGCTTGTTTATCCTTTTTCACTAAGGTATCACACTTCTGTTCTTACAGATGTCAAAACCAAACCTCTTGATCAACTTTAGTGTGCTTAATCCTGGTCCCAGTTCAGGTTTAGCCACAACCACCATTCAAAAAAGGGCTCTGTGCTGCGACATGGGACACTCTGGAGACACGTACCTGTGATTCCCACACTTGGGAACACTAATGGAGTGTAGCGATCCTTTGAGGCCACCTCCTTCTTTGCTAGTAAAATTGCACTTGAATTCATTACCACCAGCTGTGACAATTGCTTGTTTTTAGAAAGAATGTTACAATATATGCAGCTATAAGAGAAATCGGCCAAGAAAAAGAAGGAAAATGTTGTTCAGCTTCTTCCTGCCAACGAAGGACTACTCCCTGGAACACATTTCTCATGCTTTGTGTAGTGCGTTTCATATGTCACAAGTGATGAGGTTGCCATCACTTCCTTAGGAGACAGTTGTACATGTGTCAAACCATTTACTCTTCTAAAAGGAGGACACTTGTAAATCATATACATCTAGAAATAGGTTTGTTTTCAGAATATTCTTCTAGTCTTTTGAAATTCATATGGCTATTTTTTCTATCAACTCCTGAAAAGCAAGTTTCTTTACATAGACAGTTCTTGAAACTAAATTGCCAAACTGATTAGAAGAAAATGAACACTGCTTGACTTATAATGCTACCAGAAAAGCACTATAGGGAATAATACACAAGGTGGACAGTTCTGCAACTGTATGGAAACCCGCAGCTTATTGAAAGTATAGTCCTGACTCTATAAGCAAGACAAGCAATATGCATTTTAGGGAAGATCCATTTCCAGAACAGAACTGTAACTGAACTACTGCTGGCCAAAACAGCGGAATATACCTTGGTTTTCCTAAAAATGACTACAAGTGTACGTACATATTAACTCTATTATTAATAAAATCACTATCTATCAAATTAAAGCAAGGAATATACAACATAGATAAATGCTTTTCATGCTTAAATTCTGCAGACTTCACAGTGATTTACATCAGAGCAATTCTTTTGCAAAATTTTTTCAGAGACAGCAGTTGATGGCTTATGTTCACGTTTCTACACTTCCAGCTCATCTCTGATGAACAAGAAGTGCATAGCTTCAGTCAAGTAAGGAATATAATATATCTTGCAAGATACCAGCATTTATAATAACCTTTTATTTTTTGATGTAAAAGGTGGTGAGGAGGAACAGGCTTAATTTTTTCAGGCTACCCTGTATTGTCCAGCTCATGCCTGTCTGATGTTTTCTCATGCGAGAGTAAATAACTGGATTTCATTTTCCATGATTTGGGCACATGGAAGGAAAATCCATTGTAAAATAAAGAGTTCTGTCAAGGAAGACAAAATGCAAATTCTCTTTCACTTTTTCTTCCCTAGAAATCTAGTTTTAAAGAGATGAAAAACATTGTTAGGTTAGCTTGTTAAAACATAGAACTCCTTACTTAGGCTAAATTAACATGCAACTTACCATCCTGTTGATACGGACGAAGTCTTCAGGCTTCTTGGCCCATGGGGGGAGATCAACATCATTCACAACAACTTCATCTTCCCTGATTCCTAGATTATAGCCATTACTGTTGACAAACATTTCTGGTAGGTAGTAAAACTCTGGAATTAACTCCTAGAAAGGAGAAAACACATAAAGAGACTTTATATTTATGCAGAGATGCTAAATGGTGCAGCGAGAATCAGGCTCCGTTGTAGGACACGTCAATGCATTCCTGGTTTTGTTTATGTTTCTGTGCACTTATTTAAGAAATTTTATAATCTGTTTTCTTGTCAGTCTTACAATCAAACATATTTTTCGTAATGAAATAGTCATTGTTTTTCCTATATCTGCTTTTATGAAAAGCATAACTTGGAAAAGCAGTGCATATCAATAAAGGAGACCTCTTCAGAATAACATGTACAAGAAACAGTATGCTAAGCCTTCAGTACTATAAATATGTTGGATTTTATAATCACTATTTAACTAAGCTACTTAAAAGACAGGGAAAAATTGCTGATATAACACTATCTTGATTTTATTTTCCCTATATTCTTTAATTGCATAAGAAAAGGTGTCAATTTGACTACCTATATAAGGAAAAAGGATTCAGGGTGAATGAATTTTTCTACTGTAAGAAAAATTCAGAAATACACTGAAAGAAAAATGTCAGTACAACAAGTGTCCTTAAAACAGAAATACATCATATTTAAACTGTGAAAGGTCAATAACTGAGTAGCAAAGATCATCTGCAGTGTATTAATACATTATAGATAAATTAGGGCATGAAGTTTTTCCCAGTTTCCAGGACAGCTAATTAGAAATGCATTTTGACATAATAAATATCACCTTTTGTTGCTGTCTACTATTTTAGCAGTAAGTATTGAACTGCAATAACAAAAAAGTTTTAAAGCCTGCTATCTCTTTACTAATACCCAGATATGGATTAAATTCACTATATTACATTGTTAAAAGCATTATGGCATTCAGTTGTGTAACATGATCAAAACTGATGACACAGCACCTGAAACCTGAGTCTCTTTGTGGCCCTTTCAAAGGCTGCAGACATGCGAAGCATAAAAAAAAATCACTGCAGACACAAACTTATCTAATTAAATGTGATCTGCAACTCCATAGGGAATAGAGCAGTTAAAGCATAGATGGTCCTTTCAAATTTATTCATTAAAAAAAAAAAAGAAGAGAATATTTATGTTACAATTTTAAGTATGTTTAGGGAGGCAATTTACTTGCTTCTTTACATTTTTAATATACTACAAACAGTCTGAATTCAGATTAGATTAAAACGCAGCACAAATCAATATCTAACCAGTGCAAAACACTAACAAAATGAGACATGCCTGAGCCTGAATAGCTCATTATGAAATGAGCTGTAATTTCCCAAATCCCCCCAAAATTTAAAAATATTACATGCACTAAATAATTAACAGCAGCTAGACCAGCCAGACTAAAAGCAATCCTGAATATCCTATAAGGTTAAAGGAAAAAATATTCTTTTACTGACAATCTTAAGTTTGATTACATACCTTTAATTAGATTATTTCTAAAAGCAAACGTCCCCTTTTTCCCTAAACAGGATTCACTGACTCTTAGATTCCCGAGGAAGCCCTTTGGTTTTCTCTAATGGAGCCCAAAGAAGAACGAACAATCCTCGCAGCTGGAGAAAACTAGACATTAATCTTTCTAGAGCTCAACAACCTACTACTAACTTGAGACTAAGAGTTGGCCACAACCCAACATGTGCTACCATACAAATCATGGACAAACTGAGAGCATTGCCTTAAAGAAAGGAAAAATTCACCAGGACCTCAGAATGACAAAATATTATTAAGTCAAAATTAAATTAAAAGTCAATATTCAAATGAAACAGAATTTATTAAAGAAAAAAGTAAGCAAAGTTTATTTCTATTTTGTACAAAAGCCTTGAAACACATACCACCGTTTTTAATTATTATCATTTTTTATGTGACATGGTGGTGTACTAACCTGTAATGTGAAATAGCAAGCAAGTTTTTGATTCCATCAAAGATATGTTAACTCTTATATTTCTTTTTACTGTTTTAAATGTCCTAGGATCTAATTTTGAACTTTTACATCTAACGTATCTGAAAGATTTGTGCTACCCAGAGACACATCTAGTGTTTAACTCAATTCTACTAACCTTCTGACTTCAGGGGTATCTTGAAACAAAGGAATTTAGATCACTGAATATTTGTAACGGTACTTCCATTTATTCATTTTATCTTTGTTGCTATTTGCTTTCAGTGTAATTTAATGTTCCCTTGTCGAGTATAGCAGAAAACATAAACAGAAATAGAATAAATAGAAAGCATGTGATTAACTTTCTTCATAAGATTTACTGTGTTGTATATGTTTAGTTTGACCTGGCTTATTCCTGTGCTCTGGAAACTAACCAGTGCCAGACTTCTAAATCCTTTTCAAATAACACTCTCTCTAGAACCCTAATCATTGCAGTTACACATCTCCTGGTAATTTTTTTTTAGACAAAGTAATGAAACTAAACACAGTCTTTCAAAAAAATTTAACAAACTTACTGTGTTATAGTCTCAGAATTCTCTTCAATGTTATTTTTAGTGCAACCCACAATTTTGTTTGCTTATTTGAGTACTATTTAGCATGAATTGAACCTTTTCTTGAGACACAAACAATGTCGCATGTGACCTTTGCCAGATACTTACATATTTCCCATACTTTGCATTAACCATTCAGTTTTCTTTGGTAGCATTTGATATTCCTCTTGCAACTTTGCTGTCTCCACTATCGACCAGACTAAGAAACCACAACGCTTAAAAATAGCTCAGATAAATCCATCCCCTTCTCATTTCTAGAGAATGAATGAATATACACTAAAACACAGACCCATTATGAAAACTTGTGGCACCCCATAAGTATGAAATTGCTAACATTTGGAAAAATCTTCAAAATGTGCACTTAGCTACTTAGAAGCACAGAAAATATAACTAATCTAGAGAAGTGTGATAGAAAAGTTTAGTTTTATGTGTTCACTGTTTATTCTGCTGTGAAAGAATGAAGAAGCTGTCTCTTCTACCTCATGCCAACGGCAGGCGCCAAGTGAGGATGGAAAGGCCAATACTCCCTTCCCCAGGGCCCCTGAGCGTGCTTTGCTAGGAGAAGTACAAGCTGGGAGAAGCAGAGAGAGGAAGGATTAGCAAGGACAGATCAGGCAGCAAGGACAGAGCCTGGGAGGTCGCTGGGAAAAGGAAGGAGCAGACAGGAGTGAACCTCAGCGGAGACAGCAAGATGGCAACTGGGACCCAGAGAACTGCTTTAGCCAAGAAGCCGCAGAAAGTTGTAAGAATGAACACAAGAATGAAGGAAAGGATAACACTAGCAAGGGCTAGAGTTATTTTCAAAACCTATTTACATTTTTCTCAGCCAGAGTTTGTGTTTCCCCTGTTTCGTAAGTGGGTTTGTGCCAGTTCATATTCTAATATAAAGATTATAGAATCACAGAATCATAGAATTGTTAAGGTTGGAAGGGACCTTTAAGATCATCAAGTCCCACCATTAACCTAACCTGACAAAACCACTTCTAAACCATATCCCCAAGTACCACGTCTACCCTTTTTTTAAACACCTCCAGGGATGGCAAATCCACCACCTCCCTGGGCAGCCTATTCCAATGTTGGATAACCCCTTCAGTGAAAATCTTTTTCCTAATATCCAACCTAAACCTCGCCTGGCTTAACTTGAACCCATTTCCTCTCGTCCTATCACTTGTCACCAGGGAGAAGAGGTCATGTCTATGGTGCTTTTCCTGTTAAGGACAGGGAAGAGATACCCCAAATGTCTGTTTCAGGGCGATATTTGGAGAGGTGACCTTGCCCATTCTGCCATTCCAGAAAAGGTTCAGTTATACAATCTTTCCTGCCAGATACCTGTCTACTGTGTTGTCCCAGAATTTGAGTGACAGCAACTCCACAATCCTTCCATGACTTCAGTATTCTTCATCTGAGGGGGTTTTACCTAATGCCTGGCCTGAAACTTTCATTACACAATCTAAGCCCATTTTCCCTTGTCCTAGCTATCAATCCATCCCAGGTACAGAGAACAAATTATTGTTTTCTCTTTGCATAGTTTATTACATGTTTGGAAAACATTACCCTACCAGCTTTACAGCCTTTCAGCTCCTAAAGTCCAAACGAAGGACAATGATTTTACCTTCTGTATGGCTATTCTGCTTAAGTTTTAGTTACAGATGTGTAAAATATTCTTTTAATCTCCCAAAATTAGCCAGTAGAATTATTCCTAATAAGTGCATAACTTAATTTATTCCTATATATACTTTGGCTTTATTATATTTTGTCACGTGTTCATCACACAGAAGCCAAAATAAATGTTTTTATCTACCTCTGTGGTCTCCAGATCAGAGATTAAGATTGCATACTTTTCTGACAGGATCTGCTATTTTTCATTCATTTTTATGCCCAGTGTAATTTGCCATACAATATAGCTTCTTACAAATCACCAGCTTCAGACTTTAGAAGGGTCATTGTTAAATTCTCCCTGAATATAGGGACAAGGAGACTCAGGAATTAGCAGGGGGGAAACGTATCTCAGGGATGGTATTTACACCAGGGGATGCGACAGAGAGGACCTTCTGTCTCCTAATCTGCTTTCCACTTGACAGACAGAATAGTTGATAAGTGGAGCCTTAAAACTCCTATTGCACCTTCAGTGGCAGTAGCAGTACAAGGTCAATGCAAAGCCAGGTCTATGCAAAGCAATGCTTGTTTGAAGCTACCATGATTTTGAGAAGTTTATGTTTGAAGCACAAATGTTCATGAAAGACAAATCTCAAAATATTTTCTTCCTACACTACAAACATTGAGTCAGCCAGGGTAAATCAAGACGTGAAGGAAAACATCCAAAATAACAACATAAAAAAGCATCCCCAGAAGTTACATCAGTTTTCAGGCATAAAATGAGGGAATGCAAAGAAGAAAGACACAGAAGAACAATATTTTTTAAAAGTCTGGTAGCTTTAAAATAGTCACAGACCAATTAAGCATTTTAGGTGCATTATTGTTATTGTATGCCATTCAGTTGATATATAATTTTGCATTAACTGATACAATTCAGTAAATTTTATTGGTTTCTTTGCTCTTGCCAAAACATATCAAAGGTTCTAAATAAATCTTTCCGACTACCTAACCTGTCATGGGTAATTTCTTACCACAATAAATATCTAGAGTTCAAAGAGTTAATAAAAATAGGGATTCTAGTGATCTAAATCTATTTGCAGTAATTTCTGTCTAGTTGTCCTTGACATTTCACAAGCTGGTAACCTCCTCTGCTCCCTTTCATTCACACTTCTAATAAGACAGGTTAGCTTTCTATCATTTGATAGTCAGCTACCTTTCAAACTGCCCGAGAAGCTTGGCTCTTCTCTGATGAAGAACGATGCAGTAAAGCTACTGAGGGGTGTAAAAAAAAGGTAAAATGAACATTATAACAGACATTTCTTGTCTGTAAATGTGATCTCTACTTTATTTTAATAGCTATACTAAAACCCCAAGGTATAGTTAACAGCATTATATGCCTTGTGTCTTCATATAAGAAAACATCCCCAAATGCATTTGCTAATTTACAAGCCTGTGACAAATCCAAGCTGCTGAGAAATTAAACTTTAAAATTATGTCTTGGGGTGATAGAGGACCACTATTAACACTATCATAATTGTACACCGCTTGCATCAAATCTATGTTTCCGTTTAATATGTTTTGCTAAGGGTATACCATTTTATGGCCTCCCAATGAAATCAAATCCAACCCAGACGTTTTCACTTTTCTAATATAATTCACTTCAAGGTTTTAAAGCTGCCATTTCTTTTTCTTTCTTTCTTTTCCTCCCAAAAGGTTGATCCCCTGGCATCCATTAATTCCACAAGAGCCTAGTACTGGGTCAACGAGTCAGTCAGGACTACCTCCATTAACCGTGTTAATTCACACTAAGGCACCTTAATGACATTTTGTCAGAGCTACCTTTCTAACTTCTAAAAACTCTATTCAAAAAGTAATATAACAAGTTTGAGAGGCATTAGGAAAGATTAGTGCCTGAACAGGAGGTTCTGGGGAAGTCAGCGTTACCAAAAACTGGAGAGGGGAGGAGGTGGAAAGGAAAAAATGTGAAAGCTGACTGGCCAAGTTATGGTCATTTCCGGGTGACTTGCTTCCTCAAAGGTCACTCTGCGAACGCTCATTCTTCCTCCAGCTTGTACTGATTATCTCAAGAGAAGGTCGATGTTGATAAAGGGAGACACAATAAAATAAACTCTGTTATCCAGGTTCTCCCTTGTGTGTTACCACTCTAATATAGCACATACCATATTAATTGTTTCAACCACCATAGGTGAGCAGGTTTCTTTGAAAATGAACCAAAACAGCCCAAAAAGGAACAAAATTGTCTAAGTAGATCTTTAATCATCCATTGGGCAATAATCTACCATACGCTACATTTTTCAAAGGTGGTGTACCTTTTACCACAATTCAAGATGTAGCAATTACAGCTTTTTTTTCAGGCTGATCAAACTACTGCCACAGCCCTATTTTCATTAACTCAGTGTGAAACAATTTAGTTCCAGAGGAGACTACACGTACGCAAAGGGAGAGAGCGAAGGAGGCAGGGGAAAGGGAGAAAGAGAAACAGAGAAGGAAGAATGCCAGAGAGGACACGTATACGAAAAAAGGAGACTGACTCACAGAATTGCAGCTTCCTAAAGAGATACACTATCTTGTGCAAAGGTCAGGTACTTGTTTTTTTTTAATTTTGATGCAGAAACTCTTAAAAGTTGCTTGGATGTTTCTTTTAAAACTACACTGAGGCTGCAAAAGAACACTGTTGCAGGAAGTGCCTGCATTGCTTAAAAATCTCAATTTACTACTTAAAACTGACCTATTTCAGAAGTGACTTAGTCACTTAAGAATAAAGCGCCTCATAGCCCTCTTTCTTAAAAAATAAATGATGAAAAAAAAACATAATACAGATTTTACTTTCCTAAAACAACTAATTTTAAAAAGATTTTTTTAATTAGACCTTGCTAATAAAGAATTAAGGCAATTCATCTCATTATTTAATATGGTACTTGAAAGCAAAAATTGTGGCTATCTTACAATAAACAGCATTGAAGAATGACAGATTAATTCATTACACATGCTGTTTTTAAATTATTTCATAACCTGTGCCACAGTAATTAATGAGATTAGTGAGATCAGAGATTAAATGTACTTAAAGCAGCTCAGATGAATTTCAAATATATGATAAGGAATACATGAATAATGAACACTTGCTGTTCTTAACAGTTTTGAAAGTTTGCTGCTTTGATGGATAGTCCATATTCTAAACACCTAATATTTACTATAAGGGCTCAAAAAATCTCTAGGGTGGGAAAACAATTTACGGCATGTATATCATGTGGGAAAGCACACTGCCAAAGACCCCCATTTATAACTGCATGTTCAGCCGGGAAGAAGCTACAAAAATGTGCAGAACACTTTGACAAAGAACATGCTTGAAGATTTTTGTACTCACGTGCAAGCTCTACACATCTTTTCTTTTGCACTATGTTCTTGCAGGACCACTTTATAAACATTAGAAGTGGCCAGACAGATGAACATGAATTTTTTGATGTTTCAAACTCTCAGAGCTGAAGGTTTTTTACTGTGCAAGACAGAGGTTGCCACTCCTAGGAAGGCAGGCAAAGTGGGTAGGGATTTTTAGGGAGTTTCTTGGTGGCTCCCCAGACCTCACTGCTTTTCCAGTCCCTGAAAACTTGATTGAAATGTTTAAAAAGCCCGTAAGGCATTCCAAGCAGCAGCACAACTAATCTGAAAAAATGGGGTATTTGTCATATTAATAATAGTTCAGTTTCCCATCCTTTTGCAGAATGAACTCTGAGGCCTCAGGGAGAAGTTGGCCCTGATGTCATGGCATTGAGAAATGCAGTTCATTAAGATCTTAAGCAACAAACAACAGCAACAATTAGCTGCTATACTCATTCTTGATTTATCACTACAAAACACAGACGCTACAAATGGAAAGGGCCTAAAGGGTCAACTAGCGCATCCTCTTGCCAATTCATGATTGTCTCTCATGCTTTTCCAGAGCTTTGCCAGTCTACGTTTCTAAGAAGCTCAAGAAATAAGGATTTTACTACCTCCCCTTGTGAGGATATTCAAATTCAGAGAACACTCAATTTCACTTTAACTTTTCACACTCTGTTGGTTAAGTAAGCATTTTTCAACTCTGATCCCTTTCCTCTGAGGTTTACCTCTTTGTTCCCTGACAAACAATTCTTCTCCCTTACACATGTTTGCGTATTTCATAGCATTGACGTTACTGTATCTTCACTTTAGAAATTAATTACCCCACACATATACACATTTTTCTTCCTGTATTCAACTCCATAAACACATTTGCTGCTTTTCTTATGGCTTCCTCCAGTTTGGGTATACACTTCCACTAGCTAGTTCCCAGCAAAGGAAGCACTAAGAATTTGCTTTATCTAGCATGAATACATACTGAAAATTGAATGAGGAAAACCCAAAAACTCGTGTTCTTCGAAAGCATATGATCTCTGAAACAAATGAATGACTAATTAGACTGTTTCAGGTGGAATTTAAATGCCATGAAATATTCTAGGTGTTATAACATTAAGCATATAGCTTCAGTCTCACTATAAGCTTTCTGCCATTCTGCTGATCTTCAAGATTCCTTGTTAAACTGAACACAAAACAGCAATGCATTAAAATATATTGCTTAGGCTACTGAAGTGTACTTCGGTAGGCTTATTCCAGTAGTGGTTTTGTATCAATATATAATAAATTAATTTGATCATGCCATGCATTGAATGCTGGTATTAAATACATTAAAAAATCTCTCATTTCTATCTTTTTTTTTACTTTTTATTTTTTATTTAGATAGCTTATGAACTTTTTGGATTTGCTTTAGCATCTCATAAAGATTTAGCTTATTTTCAAATCTGTACTTGTTTGTCTATTTTGATCTTAAGCTGAATCAACTCATAATAAATCAATTCAAGGTTAATTTCTAAACCCACATTCCCTGTATCTTCATTAATTAACAAAAGCATATTTTAAACAGCATCTTTAATCCCTAAAGTATCCCTGAACAGACAGGTCAGGGATTATCTGGAGAAAACATTTATTGGCTAACATACCTCATCTGTGCCTCCCATATTAGATTTTCTGTAATGACTTAGCTCCAAGTAGTATTCCTCTTTCTAATGGCATAACAGAAATGTATATATGTATCTAAATCTGACTCTAGGGCTCTATGGCAGACTCCCAAATGTATTCTAGAATACATTATTTGACAACCTTTTCCCCAGTGCAACTCCAGCCCTTCATTGTTCCTATTTTACCCAACTTAGTCCCAACTCCCTTCTTCAAATTTGATGACATTAAAGTACATAGCTATCCCACATCTTCCTTTTTTCTTTCTTTTCTGAAGGGGAGTACCTGGTTTTGAGCATATTTTAATACTTGTTTTATTTTAATAACTTGGATTTTTTTTACAAATACATTCTGTATTTTTACACAAACATTTCAGTTCTTTTTTTTCCTGATAACTCATTCGGTTGCTAGTTTAGGAACAATCCTTTCAGTAATTACATGCCCTAGTTGAATACCATCCCTCCGTCAGTCCACAGATATTCCTTTATCATTTGCAGTGCCTTCATGTATTTAACTGCCCTCCTCCTGTGTACTAATGCCAGACAAGAAGATTACAGTCACTTCCAACTGTCTTCCCTTATTCCTCAGTTTAAGGCTCTTATCTTTTGTTTCAGCCCCACTCCTAGGAGGCCATTTTTCCAGACGTTCTGGTGGAATTCCAGGAAAACCAGATTTCATTGAAAGGGAAAAATCAAAATGTCAGCACTTTGAATTTGAAGAAATGGCTGCATTTCAAAAGCAGCAGATATTAACTTGAATTCCTTCCAACAGGTACTGAAACTTCCTTTGTTTTTCTTACAAAGGTAACAGTGATAGTACTTAAAATACTATTGAGTTTGAGAGGAGCATAAATAAACACGAAATGGGTTGGAAGAGGTTTAGGTTAATTTTTTTCTTCAAAAAGCATTTTCTCCCATATGTTAAGATGGCAATACAATTTACAATTTGTTATTCTAACTAGAAACTGAATAATAACAACACGGTTTGTCCACATATACTTCTGAGACTGCTAGAATATTTATGTAAACAGGACCTCTGGAATAAAAATAAATCAACAAATTTACATCTTCTTTTGTCAAGTTAAGTCAAAAATATAATCATAATGTGACCTTGACTGTAGCATTTCCTCCTATGAGTGGCAGTATCAAAATAGAAGAAGGATAAATTCATTTTTAAATGAAGCTTAAAAAAAAGAGCCATTCATGCTATACTGCAGCCGTTGCTTACCTTATGACTAGAAAATGAGAATCAAGAAAGAACCATATTATTCAAAATATTATTAGATTTTGGTTTATTTCTGATAAGGCCCCATGTATATGAACAATAACACTTTGTATTTAACAATAGGTAAGGAATAACAACAGTAAAATCACGCTGCTCTCCGGCTGTTTCTGTATATCATGTAGAAGTTGTTTTAATCTAATGTGTATTGTTGCATAGTATCCCCAGGCACAGTCAAGTAAAAGCTAAAGCTGTACAGAAAAGCCAACATTTTAAATGGGTCTTGTCATTAATGCTTTATTAATTGCCCCAGGCAATGCAAACCCAGAGCTAGGCAAGCTATAACAATATGACACTTTAAGGTCAAATCCAATTCCTGCTGTGTTTTATGGAGTGGGCCAAATATTGCGTTAACAGCAGGAAAGAACAATTTATTGGGCTTTTCTCCATCTCCTGATTATCTGATCTAAATTAGATCACTTAGGTTGTTTTTCTCTAAAAACAAAACACCTTTTGTCCACTCAACTTCAAAGAATCTTTGATTGTTTCTGTTAGAACAATAATCTTTGGTAACATCTACATTTTATTTAAACTGTGCCTAGTGTGTTGAATATAAAGATACAAAATATAAAACCTTATTTGTCCCTACATAAAACAAAATACCATAAATTAAAATGCACCTTTATCAATTTATTTAATGTGTACATTACCTTCACATCTGAGGTATCTCTTTGGCTGTTCCTCCAAGACCTGGCTACTGAAGAGAAGGTTCGATCTGGGTGGTCAAATTTGCCATCATTTGCATTTAGAAAGAATGTTGTAAAGGGCTCCTGTAGTCAATGAAATGAAGATGGATTAAGAAAACAGCAGAAGGAATCACGCATTAAGTTTCCAATGAAATCCAAATGAATTTTTCAGATCAAAATTCTTCATAAAGGCAGAATTAAAGAAAAATATGACACCTCTCAGTTATGTGTATGCATGGGTACCTGTACTGAATAGTTTAGTACATTTATTGGCTCTAAAACATTTTGCACACACAAATCTTGAGTCATGGCAGGAAAGGTTATTTTATATATTCACTTCTCCATAAGACTAATTACCCATCAGTGGTAGACCTATGTAGCTTAGTTCCAGTTCGCAATGGCTGCCTACTTCACTGCAACCATTGTAAACACTCTCTGTGTTATTTATATTACCATGCTTTGTCTACCTATTGCAAGATGGTATGTCAAAATAAGATCTTAAAAAATCCCCTGCCTGGATTTCCCTTTTGTTTTCAGTTAATTTAAAAGATCTCAGGAGGTTCCCTTTTGCCTCATGGTGGGCAGAATGGCCATACAGTCATTATGAGGCTGGCTATGGTTACAGAATATCTAGCTCTAGCATTACTTTGGCGCAGAGGTACCGAGATGAAATACTTAGAGTTTTTACTTTTGTTAATTGTATCTGAAACCACGCTCCCAATACTCACTAAACAGAAGCTCAAGTCTTAGACAGTCTGGAGAACACGTTTTTATGTCACTGCACGCCACAGCAGGGGAGGGGTTAACAGGGGACCAAATCCTTAATTTGACAACAGAACCTGAACACCGAGATCATTGCCAACCCCCTGGTTTTCCAGCACCAGTCCATTAGCTTTCTGATTCAATTAATATTTGGCAATACGTCCACATGGATGGAAAGTACTTCTCTCTCTTTGCCAAAGTCTGATGGGGAATGTTTGAAAAATTGTCCCTTTTGTTAAATTCACACTCAAATTTATTTCCTTTCATGTCCTGATCATTTGGAAATGTTGCTAATCAAGGCAGTTCATAAGCACCAGATCATAATTCTTATTACAGTACTACCATTCTACTATTTGAATTTTATTCTATATATCCTCTGTTTCCTTTTCTGAAACTTTTCAACAAAGCAGGGAACTCCTCCATTAATAAAGAAATTTTAAGGGAATTACGTCACATTATATACATTGTGTTTAAATTACCCAAGATTAAAGAGGATTGAAGTAATTCATTTTCTGTAGCATTTAAGAGCAATTAAAATATACTTAAGGAAAGCATGGATGCAAAGGTAGTGAGGTAGTGAAAGAATCCAAAAAGAGGAAGAAAATAAAAGAGGGAATTCAGACTTCCAGAGACCATTGTTTCTCTAATCTTTACTCCTCATGTCTTTCCAAGTAATCTTTTCTATCACACGCAACAGTCAACACAGGCTACTTTCTTTCAAAGAAGAGAAAAACTCTAAATTTCTGTCTCCAAAGGAGAAGGAACAGGATCTCTCTCTCATTGTCATCATAGTATGCTGGTACATTTGAAGTAGCTTAAGGGAATTGTTTATATTTCAACAAAGATTTTTTTTGTTCTTTTCTTTTTAGCTAGGGACAGTATCTTAACTTTCAGTGTATGTCAGTGTAAATATGGATTTTTTTTCATTACAATAATGCAAGATATTCTACTGCTAATTGAATGGTGGATTATTTTTTTTCCATGTCTTTTTTTCTCTTAAAGCACTGGGGATTTATATTATAAACATACATTCAAAGGAATAGGTAACAATCTAATAAATATACTTTCATCAGTGCATTTATTCCCAACAAAGAATCCTAGTTATGTGTTAAATAATTAAGGAAAAATAATTAAATTAAATAAAAAATAATCACAATATCATTTCTTGTTTGAGGACCCTAACTCCCATTGCACAATGACTTTGTTTGCACTCCTGAATATTGAAAGACTGCGTGGCAAGTGAGGAAGAGGTTTATAATTTGAATAGAATATTAAAATTTAACAGCAGCTCAACCTGGTGAGCAGCATAAAAGTATTGCAATGAATTGTAATAGTGAAAGAAAAGAAATTAAGTTTTTATATGTCTAGATTTTATAGTGCTTCATATAGTGAATTTCATGTAAAATATAAGAGAAAAAGCATACAACTCAGAGCCAGAGCTAGCAAACTGAAAAAAAATATACTCACGAATTGGATTATATTAATTTAGCCTACCATTCTATTAACATTATAATTTTAACATTACACATACATTAAATTCTTTCAACATTAGAATTATTTTGGTTTTAACTAAATTCTCACCCTCCAATTCTTTGTATATATTTCCAATAGCAACCTTTGCAAATTATGATATTTTTCTAGCTTAACTGTATTGAAAAACTTTATATGTTGTTGATCCAAGAACAAATAATTCTGTCTTCTACCAACACCAACCTATCACTTTTTTTCTAACAAGATACATGTAATTTGTTGCGAATATCACTGTGTGGCTGTGGGTCACTGCTGAGGTTCTGAAATCCGCAGCAGTTGATGGATAAAAAAGGAGAAACCAGGAAAACAATGTAATTACAATAAATTATGTAAAAATATTAATCCAAAATTCCATGACATTATTTTAAGCATCGGAGACAAATATACAAAAGCAATAAAATTCATAATTAAGGATTAAACTTTTAATAGCTGAGCACTACAGGGTGCCCTATTATGCTATCCTGCTATGACCTGTTGTGCCTATCTTCTTGGATTTTTAATCCTTAGCAGAAATTCAGAGCTTTCACTTGCTTTGTCTCAGACCTCTCACATAACTTTAAGGTAATTTTTATTCTCTGGAAAGTCAAGTGTTTATATTACATAAATACAATTCATATCTGTATTCAATATACTCATTTAAATACTGATATTCTTTGATACCGATTACTGTCATTTCATGTAAAGGTTTTGTTGCTGCGAAAGCTATAAAGCTGCACAATGTTTTCATTATAACCCCACCTCACTCATTCCTAATATTCTGAATAAAATTCACGCCTTGTTCACTGCCAACAAGAAGAGAAATTTGTGGGGTACTTGATTATGATGAATACAAGCTTGAGCTGTGGGAACAAGTAATTTTTCCATTCAACTGCAGTTGTCTCCCTCCATCCCCCTTTTAAGAGTGCCTAGTCCCATTTGAATCATTTCTGGTGGGAGCAGGGGAGGGAAGAGGAAAGGATATGTCACTCTGAGACATCTTATGTCAAACAAAAAATGTCTTTTCAGCCATTCATAAGAGGAGAAAAAGAGAGTATTTGGGGTTTTGTCACAGTGACGTACACCTTTTGGCTGATATATCTGGAACTGTCCTGCTCAGGCCTACCAAACAGAAGACTCAGATTCACTTCTGTTTACAAGAGGACTTCAAGTCCTCCTCACCTTTGAATCTCACTAAAAACTAGTTTCGGCTTAGTCAGACCTGACTCACAATAAATCCAGAATTTCTTCCACATTGTACAAGTACTTAGTTATTGTAACAGAATTGGAAACCAATTATTCTCTACAAACTTCTTGACCACAACGTTAAAGAATCATGCTCTCTAATACTAGTCTTCATTTCAATGCCGGTGTAACGGATTCATGCAAACACAACTTCTTCAACAGCAACTACTGAGAGTAGTAGTAGTCCAATTGCACCTTAGCTCTAGCATATTTCACCAAAAAATGTGAAAACAATGATGAAATTCACATTCAAGACAGAATTAATTCTGCTGTTTTCTTCTATGTACTTTTCAGGCTGACATTCAGGTCACTGGAATATATGGCATTCTGATGTAGGATTCTTTGTTTAAACTATTCTACCTACTGCAACTCAAATATTCACTGGCCCACATCGAAAGCACGTGAAAAAATTACTCTTGAACCAGGCAGTAAGGTCACCTATCCATAAACTACAAATATTTAATTTCATTGACAGAAAAATGAAACTGTGTCAACAGGACAGTGCATCCCTTTCCAGAATACCTTTTATTCTGTTTGCTGGAACAAACTTGTGGGTGATGTTGGCTCAGATTTCCTAAAGAGTAAGTTGAATTTCTCAAGTTTAGATGTAAAGATGTGCGATGTGCAAAAATGTTTAACCATGGTTTGATTTCAGTAATACCTCAAAGGAGAGGAAGGTAATGTTGTAGAAATCATGGTGCTCCCTGTTAGTTTTTATCATCATTATTAACCTGACTGAGTAATACGGTAGACTTTCACATTCATTATCTATCTCTGTAAAGAAGTTATCTAACCTTTAATAATCTACCTCTCAACTTGGAAAGCAAGCTGATCATTTTCACAAAACAGTTGATTTTGGATATAAACCTAACAGTTTTAGAGAACGTGCAGGATTCATTTGTAATTATAGCACTAAAACTTTCTAGGCTCCGTTCATTTCTTATGAAGCTATTTAGAGGATTGTTTCCTGACCTTTCAGAATTCTAGTATTATGGAGTCATCTGAAATGCGCAATGGATTAGTTTAAATAAACATGCACAGGTTAATTAAGAAGTATAATTTCAATTCATATATGAGTGTGTGCATACACTCGTGTACGTGTGTGTGCAGGGGATCTGTACAGAAAGAGGGCATGTGCGTTATCTTGCTTTGGAAGAATTTCAGGGTCAGCTGTATAACTCTCAAAAGTGACTGTAACCAATCTGATAAACGGCCCGGTGAGGCTGAACCATTGCTTATTATGAAACTGCCTTCATTTTTCTACTAGTGTTCTTACAGCATCGAATGGAGCACACCTAGACTTGGACAACCAGCTCACGGAAAATACAAACCGAAGCTTTGCAGATGCACTAGCAGCCCACGGCTTCATTTAAGGACTACACCCTATTCTATTAAGTATAAAGAAAGGCAGAAGAAGAACAAAAATTATTAATAAAATTATTATAGTTGCTGTAATTGTCACTAGCTTCAACATACTATATGCTAAGCCACTGTCATATTTTTGAAAACATAATGAAATAGGTCAATTTTGAACACGGATTCTTACTGGACGTTCTTAGTACACAAAAGAACTCAAGCGAAAATAGCATTATCAGTGGAAAAGTTTTTAATGACAAAAGACAGGCAGAGATTGATGATATCAAAATCAATTAAGCAGGACAGAACTAAGGCTAAGGCACAAAGTGCCTTTTATAAAAGTAGCCTGATGTGTCAGATAGAGGAAAGCAACAGAGGGAAATAGAAGGCAGTAGAGAGCATATTATCACAGAATTGACTCAGAAATATGATATTACGAGCAATGTTTTGAAGAGAACTGACAAGAACCAGATTGCATCTGTCAAAGCCAAAAAGCAAGATTCAAAAAAAAATTTAAGGTTTTGTGGCAATTACATAACTCTATATATACATACTTCAGAGTGGCTGAAACTTCCTCTCCTATTACAACTACTGTTTCCTCCAATATGAAGGTCTAGGCATATAGTTTCTCCCCCTGGATCCGCATTACTCTGCCCTGGTTTGTTCTGCTTCTATCTAAATGATCTAATTTCCAGTATACTTTTTGTCATAGCTTCTTTGTTTGTTTGTTTGTTTGTTTTCTCTCCATTTCTCCCTTTTTTCTTTACCTTTTCTTTGATTCTTTAGTCTACACAGTCTTCTTCCATGATTTTACTTTGCAGTCCTCTCTTTCACCCTCATTTTTTTGTCATTTTCTACCAAAAGCTCTACTGTAGCACCTCTCTTCCCATGAATCTTCTCCAATCTCTTAAAATACCGAAAGCATTTTTCTGTCTGAATCTCTGCATCTGTTATTGTCACCTTCTGCTTCCTGGACCAGACTGTCATTTACCTTTCATCAAATGTTCTTACACAGTCTTCTTCACAAACTCATACCAAAACATTAGCTCAAAAAATTTGCAAGCAAGATCCTACTTGAACTTCCAGAAATCTGACTTAGCCTAATCTATCAACTTCAGTGGCATAATCTTCTCCCTTAGGATTTTTCATCCTTTATTTTGCAGCCAAAAATATCTCTCTAAGGATCAGTATGACTTTATAATCCCCATAGCTATAATCTTTCACTGTCTCTATACACACTTATTTTCAAATCTTTATTTTGGGTTTCCATAGGCAGCTCTATCCGATCTCATCACATTATTTCTTTTTTCCCTTTTCTGAGCTTTAAACTTTCCCCACATCTGTCTCCCTCTCACTTACATTGTCTCCTCCCACTAGTGACTGCTTTTCTTTGCTGGTCACTCCTGTTTAAATAATCTTTAAAATATCTACCTAGGTGTGCCCCCGTATTTAATCACAGAACTTAAATTCTCCCTCTCTTGTTTTCACTTTCTTGCCATCGCCAACCTCTTCCCTGGAAAGCACTGCTTTTCCATTTCTTCTCTGCTTCTATTCTCACATATATTGTTTGCCCTAACAAACATAATTTGTCAGGTCTATATTACAAGGCCATCAAGGCAGGGACCTTGTTCTCATGTTCTCTTTTAGGGCAGAAAAGAAAGAGAGCAAGAACACCTACAGTATTACATAAACAACAGCAGTAAAAATGACACAGCATTAGCCTAATACAGGAAACGAATACTCCTTGGTGTGCTGTACATTCAGCCTGTAAGCAGACTTTCAGACCTAAGGATTTGCTGACTAGCAAGAGGGGAATCTTTCGTTGAATAGCAGCCAAAATTAATAGATAAACATGCAAATAAACCCACTGTTTTTAATATACTTTAAGGCAACAAGGAAGCACATGTGAACCATAAAATGTATTCACAGTACATGAATAATTTAGCAACATTTAAAAGGAGTACAGTGATCACCCCATACAGGAGTGTAATCAACGTTCAGTTTCCCATGGGTTAAGAAGTATCTCCTGAACTCATAGACACGTGAATTCTTCCCTTCTGAGCAGAAAAACAGGATATGTCTAAGGGAAGCTGAGACGAGTGCAAACTCAGTGAAAACCTCTTTGTGCAGTTCTGCTTTGCTTAGTTGTATGAGAAACATGCGTAGAATACAACTTATCTGACAGAATTTTATTGGTAGTGTGTAGTTCAAGTTAAGTAATTACATAGCGACCAATTTTTCACTAATTCAGGTTTCTCTGTGAAACTTGAAGTCTCTTATCAAAGCTCCTTTCTCTGTAATTCATTGTCTTAACACACAAATCAAATTCAGATTCATTGTCTTTGAAGTTTGGCCCCCTTTCCCTTGACCTGATTTTGAGGATAGGATTTAAGCATGAGCATGAGCAGAACTGAAATGGCAGTTTGAAGTTGGTATCTAAATTTTTACCTTTCTGAAAACTGTAAGTTATTAATTCATTGTGAAGCATAGCTCATTTGCATAAAATCTTACTCCACACTGCCTTAATATAAAACCAGTTCTATAATTCCCCTCTCAATCTGACACAGTTTAATGTGCTCTTTACAAAAGATTTTCTTTATTGTTGTAGATATCTGTCCCCAGCTGAAAATAATAAAAGAATATATGAGTAGTATCAGCTTTCTGTACTGTCTAGAGACTTTTATTTTAGATGGATTTAGGTTTAGATGGATTTTCTTCATTGTACGCATCCCTACACCACCACAATTTTGTGTCTAAATATATTTCAGATTGTTTGGGTAGGGAGGAATCACTACAAATGAGTATACACAGTATACCTACAGAATTTCTGAGATTTTAAGGTAGAGAACAATGACATTTTGATAGAAAGGTACTTTCATTTTAAAAAATCGAAATAGTGGCAAGTGACAGAAGAGATGCTGTAGAAAAAGAAGTTAATGAAAACCAGGATCCAGAAATACTTACAATACGAACAAGCCAAGCCAATGTAGAAGTAGATGTAGAGTAGTGGGTGTTGTAATGATAAGGTGGAGTCTGATCATCTTCCCATGTTTCATATCGTTCTGCATAGAAGACTGCTCTCTTTGGGTTCAAAGCACCAATAGGCTACAAAGGGACGAGAGGTCAAATATATTATCAGCTGAAGGGCAGCCTGTCTGATATGTCACCGGTTAATTCTGCATTAAGATTCACTACATAGGAGACTCTGCAACCAAACTCATTCCAAGATGTAGTAATCCCTTCAGATTGCTGTAACCTTAGAATTTCTTTTCAAAGGCTTTGTGTACTAAAAATCTTATGACTTTCCTTATTTTAATTGACAAATATAAGTGATCCACATCTGCAAACTTTCAAGACCTTCTTGAAGTATGAGTTGTTTCCCAATTAATTCAATAACATTGTTCTGGAAATAGACTTCTAAAACTGCATTTTAAATGCATTGAGGCCAAACTAATATTTCTGTTGCTGTCATTCACCATAATCACACAGCTAATGAAAACTGACTTTTGCTCACACAGGATACTTTGTAATGCACAGTTCATGATGAAAAGATTTCACGCAGAACTGCTGACGGTGTCTGGTGATCCTAAGCAGAAATACTTAAAAACCATGCATAGTCCTGCAGGACTGGATCTACTTTCTGGCTGAACAAAGCCAGGTTTTACGGAGTGAAACAAACAAGCTTTGTTCTTAAAAACAATAGAATTTGGAACTTATTCACAAATTCAAACTCCATTCTGAGCAGACTTAACAGACAATCTATAGGTAAAAACCAAAAGAAATGTAAGACAATAGTAGGAACTGATGGTTTTGATGTGTCTACTTAGGCGATACATGCTTTTCTATAATTTTTTTAACCCACTTTACCTCAGAATTTTTTTTCAAAATGTATCTGTTATTGTGTGATACAAAAGTCACTGGGATAAAGAAAATACAACAGAAAGTAACTAAAATGTTGAGATAAAGATATTTGATCTTAAATCTGTTTTTCCAGATGAGACAGTAGTAGCGTATTTACTACCCATCTGCAAAGAATCTTCAGATTTTAGCTTTTGTAGAAAAATTAACCAAACACACAGAGTTTAAAACTTAGAGGAGAACACACTTCCACAGCAAATAATTGTATAAATTTACTAGAATTTTAAACGATTACTTTATTTGTATTAATAAAAATTAAGAGTTAGAATTGATATTATTAAAGGAATTACAACTGGAAAACAAACATACGCAAGGACTTTGACCCATTTCAAGATGCTAGCAGGTATTATCTCATTTCATTCCACCACATGATTTTTCTACTGAGTTATTTGGAATGGAAATACCAGTGCAAGGTCAAATCAGCATGTTTCACTACACTACGTATGTAACTGAACAATGTTAAAGCTACAAATATTTTGTTCCTTCAGTGCTGCTAAGTTTTTTGAGATGGCTGTTTAAAAGGCTCACAAAGAACATGATTATTTCAAATCTTACATATTAGAGCTTGTTTTTAATAGTGTTTGATGAACACTTGCATTTTAAAAGATTATGATTTCAGTATTTCTCACATGAAACAGTCTGTATGCTTAATACTTTGCTGTGTCATGGAGATGTTAATAGCTTTCTCATACGTGTAAAATGTATGAGTAATCCCTAAGGATCAGTGTTATCTGGTGCAGATTGCACTGCAAGACCTCACAAAACATTCTTGAAAAAGAAGTATGAGCCATTCCCTAATGTTTTCCAGGCTTGTTTCCTGACTACTGGAAAAAGAAAAAATAAATATTTGCATTTTTGTTATACTTGGTTTCATTACATATCCTGCCACTGTCAGGAAACACGCTGGCATTATTATAGCCTATAAGTTGCCAATATATAAAAATGGTTGTTCAATCACTTCCCTGAAAGAGTGACTTATTAAAAGACATTCTTTTCCTATTAGACTGACAAACTGTGCACATATAGGTGCACTTCGCTAAATTATATCGGGGCTCTGGGTGCTTTGGGGACTGCATGGGACCTGCTCACACCACCCTCATTAAGGTACTGTGCATCCATTTCTTTGACAAAACGAATTCCAGTCCCCAATCACACATTTCAAAAGCTAAAGCTGTAATTCACACCCAAGTTTATTAACAGGAAATGTTCACCCCCTCTGAGAAGGAAACACAAAATGGCAGACAAATGGGTGAGACTGTATTTTGTAATGGAAAAACACCCTGAGAATATCTGTTCCCTCCACTGTGAAGATGCATCTTACCTATGCTGCAGTGAATTCTGAGGCTATAGAAGACAGAGGCGTCATCTGTCACAATATTATTGTACATATATGTTTGAAGGCATAGTAGAGAAGGGATATGGTGATTAATGCAAGATTGAAAATCAAAATGCCAGACCTTTCAAAATATATTTGAAACTGATCAGATGTCTTCCATCAAATAAGCTACGTGTTTTCATCCTTCATTTTAAATTGATTACAGTAACGAGAACTGTGAAGCATAACTGATGCCTAAAGATAATTACAAGGTATTTTATTTCATATACTAGCAAAATTTTAATGATGGTTTAACCCATAGCTTTAAATAACTCCTTAAATATATATATAGTTGTATTTAATGAAAAAGGTACTTTCTTTCAAGAACTTGACAATAATTTTCCAAAGTCACATAAAACATTAGTGCAAAGACACCATCCTGTTTTCTAGGTCCTTCAGAGAGAAGTGTTATTTCAATTTAAAAGATAAAAGATCCAAGGCTGTAAGATGGTACATTCCCGTTTTCATGTAAAAATGCCTGCACAAGTAGAGAAAATAATCTACTTTCAGAAGACACATGTTCAATTTATTAAATGATAAACCTAAAAAGCTGTATTCTGAAGATTACCTTCATCCTCATCAATATTCTTTTCAGAGTCAGAACCCATTTTTCTTTCAATTACTTTAGGATTCATTTGAAGAAAAACGCTGAAACATGCAAAATATCTGCTGATATGGATGGACTTTTTAAGTGAAATATCATGAGAATCATCTCTCTTCTTGCATGGTATGGAAATTTCATGTGAAAATCTCTGGGAAGAATCTTTTTTGGGAATCACCCTTCCTTGCCCCAGAGAGAAGGAAAGAAAGAAAGAAACGAGGGGGTGAGGTAGAGCTTGTCTTCAACTAGAAAGTCTCACCTCGACTTCTTGGGACGCATCCTGGATTGGATGAACAAGTTATCTGGATGGTAGCCTGGGATTCAGGAAATATAGGTTCATTTCTGTCATTCCACAAAGATTTCTAGTGTTCCTGGGTGAACTGCTTAGGTATGACTATATCTTGCAATTACAAAGGTGTGCTAGAAATCCCTGAGCTAGCTCTAGAGGGGCTGGCGTGCAAACACGGCACCATTTATGCCGAGATGGCACCCAGAATGTCAGAAGTAGCATAGCTGCCTCGGTGCAGCACTGCACAGGGAGGAGAGCGGGGACCTGCCCATGCTCGTACAATTCTGCAGCTTCTGGTCCGGCATTATATCAGCTATCTCTGGCCTGTGGCGAAGAAATACAAGCAACATCTGACCCCCCTTTTCTCCTTTTTTGTGCAGTAATAGAGACCCCTGTGTGAACCACTCCTCTGCACGTTAACAGAAAGGACTTATACATTGAATCCATACACATTGAAAACACTAACAGAAAGTGCTCAAATCTCTCATTTTTTTGTTGTGTAATTTCAAAATTTGTTGATTAACCACAAATAGATCAGCTTGTGTGTACCAAATCACCAGACATCTGCTGAAAGCGAAAACTTGCATAAACAAAATAGCACGGAGGAAATTCAGAGAGGTCTTCTCCTGGCTTCCTTAGTGTTTTTTTAATGTCCGTGTGTCAAAATGCTGTTACCCAAAGAAATAGAAACAGTTCATCCTTCGGTAAAGACAAGCATTTTTGGTAAAGTCTTTAAATCTCAGTTGTACAAACTAGCATCTAACCCAGTTTTACTCTGATGAGGCAGGTGCTCTGCTAGATGACAAGTTCTACGGTAATGGTAGTCTCTCATATTTCTTGTGAAATGTGCACAGTATATGGAGTTTTGGTCGCTTTTCCATAGTGTTACAGTGCCATTCTCAGTCCAGAAAGTCAACTACTATGGTCTTAACCTGAAATCATGGCTATAAAAAGGAGATAAGTTTTGTTTATGGATCAATCCCTGTATCTTCGCATAATGGAAGAAAATAATTTTATTTCCATTTCAATGGGATTCTACTGCTGTGTAAACTAGTTAAAATGACTTGCACAAACAATACAAAGGCAAAGCTCAATCTATGCACTATGTCTCAGTCCAGTACCTTAACCGTAAGACTAGTACACAAACTGAATTTCAGTCAAACAAATTGTTCTGAACGTTAAATAAAAAGTTCTTTCTATAATGTTTTAGAAAATGCTTTCTCCAAACACGTCATTTGTCTCTTTATTAAGAAAAGCCCTCTGTAATGGCTCATATCGAATATTATTACCTTTTCATAAAATGGTTTTATAAGATATTCTTTACTCCAACCAAGCAACTCACTGTATGACAATGCCTATTCAGCCACTTCACTTCTGATGCACTAAAAGCTGCTGTTTGAGTTTATTTTATGCTTCTTTTTCCATTTAAAAATAAAGTTAAGTATTTATTTTAACATTAAAAACACACTGCTATTCATGTCATTCTTTTTTATCTGGCTAATCTCTTTAGACATCTGGCCTTTGAACCAGTGTATTGTCAATACATCTAGTGTTTATATCCACTGGACATGTTATGTTAGCTCATGTAATATTTACTGTTTTGCCAGCTATCTTCATAGAACTACATTCTCTCATGAGAGCAGAACTGAACGTAGCATCCTATTTATCCAGCCACTGAAATATTCTGCTTATCTTGACTCTAATTCATGCAGCAGCTACCTTATCTGTTTATCTCTTTTTTTTTTTTTTTTGTAATGTACTGCACAAAATTGTAGCTGGGTACAAAAAAATCTTGAGTGTGGTTTTATTTGGCTCTGGCTGAATACAGACTGAGCTCTTCCTGACTCCTTGCTTTTTTATTTAAAAAGACCACTGAACAAAAACCTTAAAGTAGGATATCATAGGATGGTACTTTAAAGTTTAAAATAAATGCTAATTTTATCCGAATATGTAAAGAGCTTTTCTTCAGCATATCAATATTGACATCAAATATAAGAGTTCTGGCAGATTCAAAGCACCAGAGTTTCATTCAGTAAATGAACTTTTTATTTATGAAAAGGAAATGTTTAATTGTGTGGCTTAAACCAAATGAGAATCAAACTGATTTTTCTTTTGATGGTAGAGTTGCATATGATAAAGAGAGAAGTTTAAGTTACAGAAACTGCTTTCATTTTTCAAGTGAGAGTGGCTTTTGATAAGCCCATAAACTCCATTCCACGGCATACACATTTTTGGAAGTATTAAGTGTGGTTTGCCTTGAAATATTCACACTTCGATGCGTTCATTTGCATTATTACATTTAGAAGCCTTGGGGCTTTATCACTTCCTTTTCTTGAAATGGCACAGTAATAAGGAAAAGTGGTTATGCTTATCACCACCCGTCAGTCAAACACCTTCTATATTAACAAAATATAATTTTTTCCACTCAATGAATGGGCGTGTGATGTTTCATACACATGTCAATATTAGTATTACTTTGCCTGGTGAAGAAATCATTTTATTTAACAGGATGTATGACTGGAAGTAAATGAGGAGAAATTCCCATTTACACTTTAATGAGCAGGTACAATGCAGCATGTCAAACCCATGCATTCACTACAATTTAGGAGTAAAAGTCATACAATTTTGCACAAACAAACCACATCATATTTGAAGTGTGCTGAAACCCCAAAAATCTGAGCGTACAGTATGGGCTGCATACACAGTTCCCGTACTAGTGTTGAATACCAGAGGTATTCTTCTAAAGGAAATCTCAATAAAGGAGAAAATAAGCAGATCACCTGGTGTTTTGATAGTGAAAAGATAATCTATGTATCTATGACAGCCTCTTTCATTAGCTTTTCATCCTGTCAAACAATAAATATAACCTTTAACCTTGTGTATGTAATGAATAAAACTTGAGCCTACACTGTCTAATCAAATGAGAGGTCCAATATATCCTACCACCAAGGCAACTTCCAAGCCCATGGGCCCTGGTTTTAAATCTCAAATTATACGTAAAAGGAGAAAAAAGCCTTGATAGGGGAATTTCCAAACACTTCAAACAAAAAGGGCAGAGGAATTTTCAGCCTAATAATTAAATATACTTGTTCTGCGAGAACAACCAACATTTGGATGTAAAAGTACCACAATAAGGAGCGCTACATAAAACCAGAATAAAATTGAATGGAAGGAAAGGACAAGTTACATGTTCAAGATGGCTTTGCAGAAATGTAAATATTTAAGTTTGAGCTAAATGCAAAAGGCATATGTTTTAGTCAGTCACTGACATCCTAAGCAAACCAAACGCATCTAATTTCATTTTCACAAAACATATGAATTACATTTGTAGTGTATGTTCAATTAGAAGCTGTGATATCACAGTGGTGCAGTATCACATTTTATACAGAAAGCCTAGGAATCAAAGATTAACAGATTTCAAAAGTACAGTCAATTATCATAATTGACAGTGGAGCTTTGTACGAACTTTGTACGACAACACACAAATTATTTTAAAAGAAGTTAGATTTAAAAGAAGTTAGATTTAGTATCTCTATTTAACTACCAAAGTTATTTTAAACCAAGAAAACAAATAATGATAGGTGGTTTTACATTTAATTTCATTGCTTTTGTGGGCTTTTACCACATACGTAATAGTGTTAGAATTCTAAATTGTTTCAACAGATTGTTTGAGGGGTATTAATTACTAAATATTAAGGACAGAGGCTTTGTGAAACCTAAGAAGGGTGAACTTGTGGGAAGACAGAAGGTCAGGAACTGACAAAGGAGATTTTATCTATCAACAGCTTAGCTGGAGGTTCAGATTTGCCATCAAATCTGCAGGAACATTTCTCCATTGCAGGGTAAAATCTGACAGAAGGAAGTAGCTCCTCACGCAAAGCACACTGTGTGTGCCTGCCCCACAGGTCTGGCTCAGGCTTGGTGGCACACCCCGGTTCAATAATGTGAACGACAAATTACTAAGTCCTGCTTTTAAGCGCTAAGCTACTCAGGATTTACCCCCCCTAACAAGGAAAGGGGCTTACAGATACAGGAGGATATCGAAAATGAAAACAGAATTGCCAGGGAAAGACTTCAGATACATTCAGATTTTGAAGACTTTTACTGATAATGCACAAATTGAAACAGGATGCAAGTAATGCATAACAGTCTAAAGCGCACAATGTAAGGCATTTCGTATCAACTGGCCACTGCTTTTTACAAAAAATCATTAATCTATTTTTCCTTTTAAAACCCTTGTGAAATGAAACCTATCAGATGTTATTATAATAAACACTGGAAAAATTTGACAATTACACCCCTTTTATCCTGAGGGATCCCACAACACTTTACAGATTGCACATGTGTTTTCTCACACATCCATGGGATAAATGCAGCCCAGATATTGCCAGAAAGGAAAGACCATTTTCCTTAACAAGTTCTGTGTAGGCATGTTTTTAGTGGTCAAAAACCTAGCTTTTCCAGAGGAAACCACTGGTAGCTTTTGAATAAGAGAAGGCAGTTATCAAACTGGGTAAGAAAAGGTCCTCAGGCAAAATACTGACATGCACGTTGCACAGATTCTTGAAGTAACATAAATAACCAGGGACTTGATTTTACATTTCCTTTCAAGGGAGAGCACTGCTTTGAGTGCAGTGATACTTAATAAGCTATACAAGCACTAATTTCATAATGAGTCTTTAGCAACTCATGAGGAAAACCTATCTATTCAGCTATCACGCTACTTCCTGTAGCAATTACATACTTTAATAGGCTGCCATAAAAATTTGGATTCAACCAAAACTAAGTACCTAATGAAGGACTCATGAGATGCTGTCTAATCTTGTTGCGCTTCACCACACGCGATGCTATTAATACTAGAAAGAAGTGAGTTTGAGAGATTTTGAAAAGTGTAAGCATCTTAATGAAAGTTTTATCACTACAAACAACTCTAAACCAGAAATATTTTTATACATGCTAGGGAAAAAGCCAGTGCAAGACGGTCACTGGTCTTTATTTAACTCATGTCTGTGGCTTTTCTTTTATTGTTCCTGGCACGCATTACAGTGGTGTTACAGAACTGGAAAACGCATTTGTGAAACACGCCTATAATATTGTGAAATGTCAGAACTTTTACGTAACGTAAGTAGAGCCTCAACCAATTTGTTTACATTTGAGGCATACTGACAATGTAGTTTAATTTCTCTTTTTATTTACTTATTTATTTATCTAAGAAAAAAGGGAGAGGAAACTTAGGTGTCTCTATCAGCTATTATGCGGTCAAGTCCTACTCAAATTATTTTGGAAGTCTCACAAAAGTAGGCTTCCAAGAACGGTTACAATACATCTGGAGGTATTGCAAGCACACTCTTTCCAACAGAGATTTAAGACTGTGAGATACTCAGAGTGGGATGGTGCTATCAGAGAAAGAAATATTAGGAACTGTATTATTATAAAGCACTAACTGCCCGAGTCTGGTTGGAGGACAGAAACCACAAATAATGATAGGGACCAGATACTCCAGGGTCTAAAATACAAAATACTTGTTTACTGAATAATTATTAAACCAAAAGGAGATGCTGCTATTATATTACTCATCTCGTCACTGCAAAACAGAGTAAAAAATTAGTCCTAGCTTCTTATTTCCAAAGGATCAGCTTTCATAAACTAAGGGAGATAATTAGTGAGATCAACTGGTCTGATGCACTCATGATCCGCAAGTCAGAAGGTACGGAGGAGTTGCAGGTTTGGAACCAGATCAGTTAGGGACACAGAAGCAGCATAGTGTAGTGAATCAGTATAAAATGATTCTAAAATAAAAATGTCTATTTCAGACTTTTCCATCCTTAAGATAAAGACCTCACTTAACCAGACTGTAAATACAACAAAAAATCTCTTCCTGAAAGAGCTGGGTGACTGTCTTTAACAGAATTGAAGCATACCTTTGACAGATCCCTGAAGTTGCCTGGAAGGGTCAGGTCTAACTCTTCAGATTCATAGTTTGTTAAAACCCACGGAAATACAGGGTATTGGTTCAGATCATTGTACGTTCGTCCTATTAAGAAAGAAAGTGTTTTAAGAATTAGGAAATAGTGTCCACTTCTCCAGCTGAAAAACAATCTAGCGGTGACTAGTTCCCACTACTTGACAGAATAGGTATAAATCTTTCAGACAAAAGCAGCCATTTAGGTGGACTTATCTTGAATCAGAGGTCAATGCAGAAATCAGCATAATATAAAGAGCACAGTGCCTTTCAAAATCAACCAAAATCCACGATATGCCAATAAACATGTCCTTTTTTATTTCCATGAATCTATTTTCATAGCATGAATGATGAAATTTAAACCATTAGCCTATTATTTTCCTAGCGACTGCATGCAGTATCATTAGCTGGCAAAGATTAAATGAGAGTCCAATGGCAAGGGACTAAATTTGAGGTTCGCAAATCTAGGTCTATCCTAGATATACCATATTAATCCATTATTCCCCATGGCTCTTCTTCACTGAAGAAGTGGCGAAAATTCACTGCAATGGTGCAATCAAAGTGCAGAAATTTACGTTTGCTTTAACACTATTTCGTAACTACTCTGAAAATTAAAAAACATGTTCTCCCCCCTAAAAGACAGAGTTGACTGTCCCAGGCCACCCTCTCCAAACATAACGAAAGAAACATTGCTACCATCCCGGCAGCTCAAATATGCAAAAAACATCTTCAAATACTGTTTCAAATGAACAATCTGCAGCTGAAGTGAACTGAAAATTATGAATTCATCAGCAGGAAAAGTGTGTTTGGGAAAGGCTGCTATTTCTGTGTCAGCTGGTTCTTAGTAGTATCTAACATTTCAGTGATAAGACAAATGAAGTTGCTCAGTACAGAACAATCCACCATATTGATTTACTGAGAACCACACAATATGCAACATGAGTCTTAAAAAACAAAATCAGGTCATAAATATATATGTGTGTGTATTTATATAATATAATTAGCAGACTGAAATAACCCAGGTTAACAATTCCCAGTCCTGCAGCAGATTTACAGCCCTGTCTCACTAACTGCTTCCTTCCCGATTCTGGACAGATTCCTGGGGTACAAAACCCAGCACAGGAAAACACAGCCTTCCTTGTTCTGAGCAGCATTTGCAATTCTCCACAAAAATCAGCTCTACTTTAATGAAATGTGAAACTTTCACTGCTCTACAAACACCTTGTTTCTTTAACAGAAGTTGATGAACAAGAAGCATGTTTCTATTTTGCACATAGTTTCACTGAAAACAGGAAAAGTGCATATTGTTAGCAACTGTGTGTCCTCCTGTTTACATTTTGTACATATAGATGTTCACAAGAATATAAAAAAAATCATTTAGGCACAAATACAACTTTGTTAATAAAACAATACCAGCACTGTGTGCCACACATAAATACAGATGGATAGAAACAAACCCACTTCTTTAATATCAATGAGGAACTAATGCAAAACCATTCTTGGACAGAATGAGAATTTATCAAACAATTAAATCAAGAAATACACCAGAATTTATCTGTGTGAGGGAGGAAAAGAAAAGGCAGAATATTAATTGCTTTAGGGGTTTTTTGGGGGGTTCTGTATGTCTTGAAGTAAGACAACTCGGCCCCATTTTCCACACCTGTCAAGTCAGAGTATTATTTTCCTCTTTGGCAAGGGATTTATTACTTATGATTTCTAAAGTTTCTTGAGATTGTAAAATGTAAGGTTCTATAAAATAGGGCCTTTATAAAACCATACCTTTATACGATAATGTTTTTCTCACCATCAGAATCCTCAGTTAAGTTCACAGAAGACTGTGCAAAAGCGTCCACAAAAGAAAGACATTTGTGCTCGTGCAGAAAGCAGACTAAAAGAAATTTGAGATTCAGGAATAGATTGACTGAGGTGACTGTAGTCAGTTACAAAGCATAAGCAAAAATGATGATTCTTCAGAATCAAAAAGCTTTATGGAAAAGAGTTCACAGTAATAAAGACCTTCAATTGAAAACACCTCATAGAAACATTTGGAAAGGTAAAAACATCCTTTAGCAAAATTTTGAAAGGAAATTTAGGGTTATCCAAAATTATTTTTTATTTCAAAATTGAGATTTTCCGTATTGACATTACATAATTTTGATATTCATTTCATTTTGATTTCAATATTAAGTCAACAAGACTTTGATGTTCTTCTCCTATTCTACAAGGGAAAATCATAAATATGTGAACAGAGCAAGAAAAAAGCAATCCCCATCTTAGCTGCTGTACACGCGTTCTCCTTCGCTGTGTGGTTTTGATAGGTTACTTACAGTATGGACACATGAACAAATTGTCATGTAGAATTAGCTCCATGTCAGGACACTGCAGTAATGCTTGTGTGCATTTTTTTACACCACAACGAGAAATAATTTGCAGCAGCTTATCTCTCAGCTTAGGTAGGATAAGTTACAAACAATGAAGCCTTAGTGATTATGTATTTGATAAATATAACCAGTCTTGTGAAAAAATGAACAAAATATTTACTTATCTCCTACTTCAGTATTTATAAACCACATTTTATTTATGAAGAGACTATTAAGAATAGTTATTGTTTCGTAAAAAAAGTCAGTGATTTATTTTTCTGAATTCAACAATTTTCTTTTTAATATCAGCAAATAAAAATGACTCGAGAAGATGAACCATAATTTAAATTGTGAAAGTAGACCAAACCTACGTGTGAGATAAGACCACACATCTATGCTTATCTGAGTGGAGGACAGTGATCTGGGCCTATAATGGGATTACAAATCCCTAATTCTAAACATGCATAAATATTAGTGGTTTAACTTTATTAGGAATGCTTTCTTGATCGTTTCTGGCTTCACAATGATTATCTTCAGAGTAAAGTCAGCAGATGAATATATTTAGCCATCTCGTCAATTGTCTGGTGCTTCCAGCAAGAATTATTTGGTTCTTTCTTTAGCTAAATAAATATAAACCATAAACCTGTACTGCTACTGGTAGTCCCCATACCTTTTCAGAAGCTTCAGATTTTCCCCCAAGTAGGCTTACAGAGATTAATATTAAAGGCTGAATATTAAATATTGCAAGCCTGTGACACTAATCTACTTGAACAATAAAACTGAGGCATAGTAAATGAGATCTCAGAAATACTGGATATGTTTCTTCATTAAAAAAAAAACTTTTTAATTAAACCATCCAATTTAGTGTTTTTATATGGCACTTTAGTTTTGAAGGTAAAGTGAGCTAGAGACAGCTGACAAAGAAATTATAACTGCAATTCCTTGGTGAAAATGTTAATGACAGCAAAATATTGTTTAATTAGATGATTGCAGCATCTGGATTAACACTCTTTAAGAGCGATGTTCCTGTGCTTGTCTGCTTCTTCACACTTTACAGACATTTTGTCATCTCTAGGTCATTAGGAAAGAATTTTTAATGATTTTTCTAGAAGCAAGTAGTTCGAGTTACATCTAATTAGATGACAATAATAAGCCCAACACATGCAGTAGCTAAATATATACATAATTAACCAGTGAGGGCTTGTACATCACAGAGTAAAAAAGTGGAAAATGCTAAACAGGCAAAAAAAAAGAGGGAGGGGGAAGAAGTTCGTCTGAATTTATTACCTTACTGAAGATGTCATTTTTTTTTTTTTTTTTCACAAACCTTTAAAAATAATCCCTTTCCACTACAAGAAATGACTTCCAAAAACTATGGATATAATTATCCCCCACTTCTTTTAAATCTGTGGCAGGTAGGATTGAAAAGTATTAAAACTCCAATAAATACAAATGCAAACACACACTTAATATATTGCAATTTGAAAAGAAAAATAACAGCAGAAATCAGTTAAATACTGAGAAATAGATTTGAGAACTAGATTTCTAACTAAAACAGTGGGCATTGCAACCATATTACAAAACGACTTCTTGTTCCCACTCTTCTTGATTCCTTTTGCTGCAGTGGGATTACTGTTAAGTAATTTTTTCAATAATCTTGTAACTGAGAATAGTAAAAATTACTTGTTCCCTATATCACCCAGAGACTTCAGTTGACACACATGCTGATCACATGCAATGTGGCCTTTTCCTATGCGCCTGAAGAAAGGACAATTAGTATAATCATAGCTGCTTCCAAGTCTTCAAAGCTAAAGGATCACTGAGAAGGCAATAGGTAGGAGGAGGGGGAAGGTGGCCAGGAAGGCTTATGTCTACACAACCAGGACAAAAACCAGGGGCATGGCGAGTATAACACTGAGACTGATTGATAAGTAGCAGAGTGCAGTGTTTACCTTTGGGAGAAAAACCCAGAGCTGTAAACATGATGAAATATGCTCGAGTCAGAAAAGAGGGCAAGAAAGAGGTGAAGACCTTGGAAACAGAATAGGAAGGCGAGAAAATAGTTGGCTGGAGGGCCAGAGAAACAGGTTGAAACAAGACTTTAGAGAGTTTTGAAAATGGAGAGTGATTTTGAATTGAAATGGCAATGAGTCCTCAGGCCAGCACAAGCGATGGTAATCATATGTCCTTGGATAGGAAATGATCTAGAAAGAGAGAACTATGATAGCTGAAGTAGATAGTTATTAAGTCACGAGTACAGATCACAACAGAAACAGTTAAACTAAAAATGAAGCAGGCAATGTTTCAGAGGTGGTAACAGGATGATGTAAAGATTTTTAAAAAAGAGTCATAGAAAGATGGATTTTTTTCCAAGGGGACACTTCAGTATTTCAAACATTGATTAACCTATAGAATAGCCAGGGGCCATGCTTATCAGGACAGACATACTGGCAAACCAGGGAGAGATTTAAGGAGAGATTCGTGTATTTATTTCAGTGGTTCTGTTCTACAGAGACCAACCAGTCTGCGTAATCAACAGTAATAACAAGCAGGCAAAGGACTTCTTGTGGGAAAGGACCCAGTTGCATGTCACAAATGAAAGAAATCATTTGGTGTCAGAAGCCTCACTTCTGAACATCTGTCTTCCAGGGCTGCTGCTTCTTGAATAACTTCAGAAAAGAATCACAAGAAAGCATGAGTGATTTCCTACTGTTTTTTAAAGGGCTAGACACTAACAAAGCACCATTATAAGAAGAAAGGAAGCTACAAAGAATTGGCAAAAAGTGTACTAAGTGTTAGTGGACCTTTATTTGTTTGGAAGAGAAGAAAAAACAACAAAGGGAACTATGTATCACTCACCAGCAGATAGTCTACATTTCTTAAGTGCCAAACCTCCATATTTTTTAAGTGACTAAGCTATGGCTCACGTACGCTGAATAAACCAGTAAGAGCTAAATGGTGACACAAGTTAAAAATTTTTATGCACATATTTCTCAATGTCTAAAATCAATGATATTGTTAAAAAAAGGATTATGCTGCTTAAACAAATAGTTACAGTCTAAAGTTATATTTTTACTACAGTAAAGGCAGGACTCTGAATTTTAGGACAGCAAACTTCAAGCTGTTCAAGGAATTAGTCAATAGGACCCCCTGGGAAGCTGCTCTCAGGGACAAGGTTGTAGAACAGAGCTGGCTGATCTTTAAGGATGCTTTCCAGAGAGTGCAAGAGCTCTCGATCCCCAGGTGTAAGAAATCAGGAAAGGAGGGCAAGAGACCGGCATGGCTGAGTCAAGACCAGCTGGTCAAACTAAAGGGCAAGAAGGAAATGCACAGGCAGTGGAAGCAGGGACAGGTATCCTGGGAAGAGTACAGGGATGCTGCCCAGTTATGTACGGATGGTGTCAGGAAGGCCAAAGCGTGGCTGGAGCTGAACTTGGCAAAGGATACAAAGAATAATAAGAAAGGCTTCTACAGGTATGTCAGCCAGAAAAGGAAGGACAAAGAAAGCATACCCCCCCGATGAGCAGGACTGGCAAACTGGTAGCAACAGACGAGGAGAAAGCTGAGCTACTCAACAACTCGTTTGCTTCAGTCTTCACTGGCAACCTCTCTTCCCACACCTCTCAAGTGGATGGACTGCAAGGCAGGGACTGGGGGAGCAAAGTCCCTCCCACTGTAAGAGAAGATCAGATTCATGACCACCTGAGGAACCTTCTGTATGAAGTCTATGGGACCTGACAAGATGCATCCCAGAGTCCTGAGGCAATAGCCTGATGTAGCTGCCAAGCCCCTCTCCATGATATTTCAAAAGTCATGGCAGTCAGGTGAAGTCCCCAGTGACTGGAAAAAGAGAAATATTGCACCCATAGAATCATAGAATGGTTAGAGTTGGAAGGAACCTTAAAGATCATCTACTTCCACCCCCCCTGCCATGGCCAGGGATACCTTCCACTAGACCAGTTTGCTCAAAGCCCCATCCTACCTGGCCTTTTTTTAAAAGGGTAGAAAGGAGGACCCTGGGAACTACCGACCTGTCAGCCTCATCTCTGTGCCTGGTAAGATCACAGAACAGATCCTCCCTCCAGGGTCTGTATTGAGACCAGTACTGTTTAATATCGTCATCAATGACATAGACAGTGGGATCAACAACACCAAGATGAGTGGTGCAGTTGACACGCCTGAGGGATGGGTTGCCATCCAGAGGGACCTGGACAAGTGAGAGAAATGGGTCCACATGAACCTTATGAGGTTCAGCAAAGACAGGTGCAGGGTCCTGCACCTGGGTTGGGGCAATCTCCAGTATCAATATAGGCTGGGGGATGAAGGTATTGAGAGTAGCCCTGCCACAAAGGACTTGGGGTTACTGGTGGATGAAAAGCTGGACGTGAGCCAACAATGTGAGCTCACAGCCCAGAAGGCCAACTGTATCCTGGGCTGCATCAAAAGAAGTGTGGCCAGCAGATCAAGGGAGGTGATTCTGCCCCTCTACTCTGCTCTCATGAGACCCCACCTGGAGTACTGCATCCAGCTCTGAAGCTCTCAGCACAAGAAAGGCATGGAGGAGCCAGAGGAGGTTCACAAAAATGATCAGAGGGATGGAGCACCTCTCCTGTGAGGACAGGCTGAGAGAGTTGGGATTGTTCATCCTGGAAAAGAGAAGGCTCCAGGGAGACCTTATTGCAGCCTCTCAATACTTAAAAGGGGCTTATAAGAAAGACTGAGACAAACTTTTTAGCAGGGCCTGTTGTAATAGGACAAGGGGTAATTGTTTTAAACTAAAAGAGGGTAAATTTAGACTATATATAAAGGAAGAATTTTTTTACAATGAGGTTGGTGCAATACTGGCACAGGTTGCCCAGAGAGGTGGTAGATGTCCCATTCCTGGAAACATTCAAGGTCAGGTTGGATGGGGCTCAGAGCAACCTGATCTAGTTGAAGATGTCCCTGCTCATTGCAGGGGGGTTGGACGAGATGTCCGTTCCAATGCAAACTATTCGATGAGTCTACGATTGAAAACTAGGCCATCAATGCCTACACAAACAATTACTGGCAAAGAAGTTGTACCTTTTAAGGAAACATTTCTTATGGGATCTCATTACAAAAGACTATAATTAAAAAGTTACTTGGAAATTGGATTTCCAAAGACAAGTAGAGACTTGACAAAAGAGGTCATGAATATATTCAGTACTCTAAATTTGTGTACAAAAAGAAAATCGTGTATTTTCTTCTGAATGCAGACGGTCCTGTCTACAGTGTATATAAAAATTTGATTCTGTTTAACACAGATGTATCTGGACAGTTGTCAGTTCAGTGTTTTTGACACAAAAGCAATATGCAGTAGAGGTACTTTGCTTCCACTACTATATTTCCGGTAGAGATACTAATGCTTTTAGCGTTTCATCAGAAAACGCCTATTTGTTCTAAAGGAAATATTTTGGAGAAATGCCTTTCAACAGAAGATTTACAGAAATATAGGCACAGTTGTAAAAGAAGTGGCATCATTCAGGCTGCCTCATAGCTCCTGACCCCGCAGATACCCTGATCTCAGACCCTGGCAGTACAGTGCTGTGTGATGGTGGAGCCAGGAAACAGCTTGGGGACGTGAGAACTTCTAGGCTTTCTGACATATTTATGTTTTGAAGCTTTCCCCACTGCCACTGGACATGGAACTCATATGCACTCCATTGTGGGTGGATTTCTGACTTACCAGAAACTTTATGACGAGATTCTTTGCAACAGCCCCAAGTTTTCCATGAGTTTTTGGAAGTCAGCTTCCCCGCTGAAGTGCAGACCTTATTAGAACTACAAAAAAGGTGGACTTTCCAAAAAATAATGGTTTGGATATTTGCTTCTGTCAAAAACTAGGAAAATTTTACAGCTTGTTCCAAAGTGGAATAAAGGTTTATTTTCATGTGTAAAACTGACTGTTGGGTTTCAGCCGGTTTTAATTCTCTTACATTGTTTTCAGAAAGGGTTTTGTGTGTGTGTGTGTGTCATTGGCAGTGAGTTCAGCTATCAAGGGTAAATTTTATTCTAATGTTCAAACAAAACATCATGATATTCTATGAGAATACACCAGTGAAGGCAGATGTTATAATAACATTAGGAACTGAAATGTATTTTTCTATGCTCATAGAGACTATGAATCTTCAAAATCTTAAAAAAAAAAAAAAGATGCAGAAATGAAAAGCAATGCAACCATGCCTTCTTACAAGATCTTTGCACTGTATGCTATTCTAACACGCGATAGTCACAGTGAATGTCAGTAGGACCCTTTAGTTCGCTAATCCTGCTGGAACACTATCAGATGTGACAGCACTCTTGCTGATAGCAACACAATGATACAGCTTAAAAAGAAAGCACCCAAAAATCTCAGCTGCTTTTAGACATCCCTCAAAAACCTTTTATGAGCTGGTACAGTGATGCTTTCTTCCCAATCTAACATGATGACTGCTACCCTTCTTAGAAACTGAAAACAAAATAGGAAATATATAGATTGGTAAGGCCCCATTAGCAAAAGCCAAGCAATGCATGTGGGTTTGAAATAAAATTCAGAGTAAGAGATATTCTCTGTGACAAAGAAAAGATCTTCAAATATCACTCAACACCTTCCTCACATCTGAACAAAAGAGTGTGCATGGGTATTGATATTTATTTTACCGATATTGTTCATTTCCAAAACTTTTAAAAATCAACATATTGACCCTCCTTCAGCAAACATATATTTATTGATCCATATGACCTCAAAGCTTCATTAAAAAGAATGGCTTTACAAAATAAGTCAGTAAATACAAAATGGAGACAAAGAGTTCAAGTTGAATTTCTTCTAGAGACTCAAATTTACCTCCCTCTCTTTCAGGGAATATGGTCTTTACCTAAATTTGAATTTGAATTTGATCATGCACTGCTGAAACACTTCATAAGATGGTAGGTAATGCTGTGAAAATGAGCAAGTGAGCTTATACAATTAACAGCAATGAGATTACATGAACAAATGAGATTTACCAGTAAGAGACTGATACCAAAAAATCTGCCAGAAATTAAGTGCTTTGAGTCAGAGACTGACTAAGCTGCTGTAAGCTTTTCCAAATACAATACAAGCTCATAGAAACACCCCCCCCCAAAAAAAAAAAACAACAAAAGAAAACCCTAGAGTCAGTAATGCTGCAAACCTTGGGCACAGCAGGTGGTACCTGGAATGCAAATGGCAGACCATCCTGTTGCAAGGCAGGTGAATGACACTCGATGACATTATAAGAAACTTGCCTCATGCAACCACCCAGGTGTTTGGCTCTAAAGGCTGCCTAGCAGCGCTAGTATCAAACAACACGCCAAAAAACATTTTTCATGAAACCTATGAGATACTCTGAAGGAATCCCTTCAGGCTGAAGCTTGTTTACTGATGGATACTTTAGTGTAAGTGTCACTGCAATTACTAATTGACTTCAGACATAATGATGTCTTCCAGGTTTGGATGCTTTGGTGATATCCCTAAAAATAAATGACCTTGGAGTTTTAAACTGATTAAAAATTAAAAGTAATTTATCAAAAATTGGCTCAGCTCTTGTCTACTCTCATTTAGAGAGTTTAGACACACTGCTTACAGAAGAAATGAATACATAAAAAGGAAATTACAAGTGAAGGACAGTTCTGTCGATAATGTATTGGAGGGGGACTGAAGGGACCTAGGCTAACTTCCCAGCTCTCCATTAAACCCTCCCAGTTCGGGTGAGGCGGTCAGGGAGCCTATGAGGCTCTGTCTGCATTTCCTCATCACCAGAAGGGCAGCGGATGTGCAAGAGACGTGGAGCGGCTGGAGGCAGGCCAGTGTCCAGACGCAGGATAGCGGCATTCTTGTGGCGCTGCGCCAGAGGTAATAAACGCTCAGCAGGGCTCTTTCCTTCGGCAGAGATCTGCGGGACTGGGGCTATAATGCTCGGGAACCAAGCTGGTGTGCCTGCATGGGACTGCACCATATGGACTTTCCAGCTCAGGTCTCCAGTAGCTTCAGGGACTCTGCTTTGTGCTCCACTGCACAAGGTAAACATGCCCTCGCATTTCCAGCTGTTCAGTGGTAGCACTTCTGTATCACACTGTGATAATTTGATGACACAGTTATTAACGTCTGTAAGACTGAATGCATGGAAGATGACTACCATATAAGCACAGAGGCAAAAGGCTAAAGGTTCAAAGTAAGTCGGTTTGACAGCTCCTGAATTCTGCTGCTGTCCTACTTGGAAGAACGCAGTGACTACTCTCAGACTGGTCAGCGCAACGGGTACTTACAGGTGTGACCTTTGGGCTTTGCACTTACATTTGTCTTATATCTGGCCTAAGGATAACATCAGGCATAAAAGTTAGGACCAAGTAAAGATGAGAGCTGTGACACTGGAGTACAAAGTGATGCCTGGTGGAATTTAATTCGAGTTTCAAATTCAAGCTCACTGGAGTGAAATGTCTGAGCGAGTCTCTGTGCAGGCAGGTTCATAAGCAGCATGTGTGGTACAGGCAGGAATTGTAATAGTGGACAACCTCCAGGAAATCTTTGTATATGGTGTAGATAACTGCTGGGGTTTATATTTAAAATTACCACAGGAGTTAACACTAAAAGGGAAAGGTGAAAGGAAAAATGCCATTGTGTATGTAATTAATGACAATTGCCAGAAAACGTTGTCTTTTGCCAATAACGAATGGATGTCTATGGCAGTTATTTCTCATTTTAAATATCTAATCTGATACTATATTTCAGCTCAAAGAACTAAACGAGAAAAGATGCTGTAATCTAATCATACCACAATCCAGGTGACATCTGTACTAGGTAGAATATTGTTGTTATTCTGCTGTCTAGTTGCTGTTGCTGAGAATGATGAAGTAGCGAAATTACATTTTCCCATTATTATTTCCAGACACTCTCTGGCAATGGTTTGTTGACTCTAATAAAGCTTCAGACAAAGCTGTCAGCAGAGGAAATGGCAGAAAGGGAGTAAGGAACAGCCTCCACAACAATACATGAATCTAAAGTCTCAGTGATAGGCTGTGCATTTTCTGATAAAATTTAATGTGTGCGTTTCAGAACCTATCATAAAGCTGTAGCTGAATTCTAGAGGGATGAATGTATTCTATCAAGTCACGGTGCTTAAGACTTTGACAAACATAAACATATTATGAAGGATTAAAGAGTCAGAAGCCTTACCTGCTATAGTGTTGAGGAACATCAAGTATTCAAAGTTAGATATCTCCCGTCTCTGCCAGCGCTGAGTCATGTTGGATGATTTATAAAGCTGTCGGGGAGTGGCCAGAGAGATTCTCCTAGGAAACACATTTAAAGAATGATTTTTTTTTTAAGACCCTCATTAAATGTTAAGATGTAGGGCAACGTTATTAGTGTGATTAATTTCAGATTCTCTCAGAGGCTTTTTTATTTCATTTAATGAAGTCAAGAAGACACTATTAGCCTTATTTGAGAAATGACTAAAATTGAGATCTGCATTTTATTTTACCAGTACTACAGTATTGTAATAATTCAAAATAATATATTTTGTGTTTTATTTTATTCTGAATCTGGTTAAATGACTGGAAGTAAAAGAAACTGCAGACCTCCTGGTGCCTGGCTTGTCCAGCAGGAATAAAAGAGGAATACCATTTCCCTGTTTTAAAAGGATACATTGAGATAAGTTCATTAAGGTGAGTGAATGATAGATTAAAGTGCTATATATTTCCAGCACATGGGTTGAAGATATATATTCCACGATCTGTGCACCTCCTCCATGGTCAGCAACCCATCATCCTTTCCTATATCCCAGTAAGCCTCAAGATTTCTATTTATAGCCTGGTTTACGAAAGAAACAAGGTTTATTCAGTTATCTGCTCACGTGTCCATCTGCCTGTCTCTCCGTAATAACTTCTGAATTGCATTTAATTCAAATTTGGAAGAGGAGTAGGAGCTTCTAAGATACTCAATTTCCACACATTTTCTAAAACTTGTGCCAAGGAAGAGAAAAGCAGAAAATTTCAGCTCGTCTATATTCAGTTTGACAACATCACAATAACCAAATACTGTGCACCAACTTCTAAATTTTCCATAGCATATACTGTCCCTTGATGCTAAAATATAGGGGACTAGACTCAGTCTAGACTAATGCATTAAAGAAAAAAATCTGCCACAAGCAGAAATAGCCTCACTGCTCACAACTCCTTTCTAGAGAAAGTAGTCCTTGCTGAAAAAAAGACAAGGAAAATCTTTGGAAGGAGAAAAAAATCATCTCCTCAGTTACTTTTTTTTACAGAAACTTAAATCTTATAAATGGATCAAAATAGAGAAAATGTTTATACATCTCAAAAAAAAAACAAAAAAACAGAGGAACCCTAATGTGCAGCCTATTCGTGAATTTAAAGAATATATCTAGTATTTATATAGCTTCTCAAGAGTAAATAGGGACACTGAATGCTTCAGCTTTCAGTTTCACACTAAACACACTAAGTGTACTATTTCTAGACTCTGAGTACTGAGTATTTTCTTAAAATTAAGTCATATACAAGTTGTCAAATTGGGCAGCAATTACAAAAATGTGGACCATCTACTTCTAAAGAAATCTGTACATACTCCTACGCATGCACTAAACACTGTTTCTGGAGAAAGGATGAGTATTGTTATGCAATTTGAGCGTACAGTTATCACAATTATATGTCTAAACTCTCAATGTGTAGGTTGTCAATGTCTGCCATACTTAGGCTTACAAACTGGGCATGCAAAAATGACACTTGTACACTTGTATTTACCCAAAATAGCAGTACATAGGGTCTTGCCAGCTTGACTAGTCTTATTTTACAGTAGACTCTAGGATGCCAATGGTAGATACACTTTACTAGTACAAAAGACACATTACAAAAATTTTGTAAGATGTTGCTATTATGCTTCTTCCAAACAATTTGCCTCAAGAATTATCTGAATGTAATCATACTTTATATTGCATTTTATAGTAACAATTACTTTTACAGTGGAACTCTCAAAGACGTATTGTTCCCAGTAAACTATGACTAATGCTACACAAATTAATAAATGCAGAAAATAAAACCACTAAAGAGATTATTAAATTTACAAAGCATTTCTGTCACAGACTTTCTGTTTCTCCCATGACAAAACAACATTTATGCACCAGTACAGCTTAGTAGCTGCTTTTAGACTTTACTCACAATCTCCCAGGGAGTCTCAAAAATCTATAAAGTGTCAAGCGCTGGACTTCACATTTGAATGCCTGATCTGAGCAAACTCTACAGAAAATCAAAACATACTAAAAAGCTCCTTATTTACTCTATAGCTAAGGTGTTTGAAAGATTCATAGTTATTTCAGCAGAGACTGGAAAAAATTATGCACAATAAATTGGTTCCACACCTGCTTGTTTCAGTTAACACAGGAAGACTCAGTGTTTTGTGTTTTGCTAAATCCACCCAACTTTGATCAAACCATTTCTCTCCTTCGATATGCCATCACCAATATGAAGATGCACAAATGAATGTGATTCTTTTGCTTCTAGTGAACCATGAAATACCTACTCAAAATGGAAACTGCAGAAGACCCTCTGACGTGCAAGGGAATGATCCAATTTTTCAAGTTTTATATGCTTTAAATACATTTACAAAACATTTCATGGCATTTTGTTGAAGGCAGGGATGTTATATATCCCATATGTGGAGCATGACACACCCCCTTTCAAAATCACTTTTAATTTAGTTAGCTACAACCCAATCTCATACAAGGAACCTTTAAGTATCTTGTCAAAAACGTAGCATTTGCGTGATGTTTTGTGTTGTGCTGCTCCTGTTCAGAAAAAAAAAAAAAAGACTTGGGAAAGTCACTGGCTTCTGACAAGAGACCCATCAATATTGACTTTTAATCAAAGCCCTAAAAGGGGTTTTATGCTTTGAGGACATCAAATCTTAGTTTTCATACCCCTCTCCCTTCCCCAAATCCAACCTCTGCAACCAGCTATATTGAGATCTAGAAATCCATCACCAAGCTACTGATGTAGAATAAGTGGCAGCGCTGAGCTGACATTGAATATAGCCACCATACCAGACAAAATATGTTTTCCTTCAGCAAAAACTTCATCATTTGTATTTCTTAGCTTTAATAACTGGACCCATTGTTTTATTTAATGCATTAATAGCCCACAGAATTTCAGTGGATAGTGCTAGGCACATATTTAGGGGTGAAGTATGATACTGTACCTTTTACCACTTCTTTGATCTCTGTATGCTTACAAAACCATCAGGCAGCTCACAGTTGTTTCTAAGCTGTGATGGTACCCTCAATAAAAATGCATCAGTAAATTACACCTGAGGTGTTAGAACCCTAAAAAGTGGTCTGCTAGTAGTGTTGTAAAAATGCAGATATTACTCTACCTAGGTAGAATCATATGGAGCTGCAGAAATAAGCCAAATAAAAGGCACAGTACTGTATGCCCAATTGTATCATATGGCGAGGTCATAAGGAAACTACAGCCCACACAACATGTTTCAGGAATAGTGAAAATGCATTTATCAAAGACAGATAAATTTGATTACCAAATCAGACCAAATTCTTCAACATGTGGCTAATTTTAAGGATGTAATTACTTCTTTGTAACATTAAGCACAGGCTTGAATGCTTTGTTGATCAAAGCATTAGACAGGCTGTTGGGAAAGGCAGCAAAGAGGAAACCTGGAGACTTGCTCAGAACAGCAGCTCTGTAACAGTCTTGGGAAGAGATACCAGTCCACCTGCTTCTAATCCTTTGTGCCATTAGAGGATCATAAATATTGCTTTTTCCTTCTGTTTCCTTCCATCTTTCTTAATCACAGGATTTCTCCATGAAAACAGAAATGCACTTAAAGTCCATGTACTGCATTAAAAGTAATTTACTCCTCCAGAACGTTTCCATCGCAAACACAATTCTTTATGATAAAGTAATTAGCTTTAGATGAAATGTTTATGAGAGTAGTATCAGAGAGGAAATATTACTTACAAAAATAAAACTAAAGAACTTAAGCAAAACAACCAGAAATATCTGCTTTTGTTAAAATATTTTAAAGTACAGCTTAATCTGGACAACTGGTCATAAAAAAAGGATCACATTATACTCAGCATAGCAGCTTCTTTGGGATATTCAGCATAATTTCTCCTTATGTTAGTTATACAAATAAGCATAATTTTAAAAATTAGCATTCCAGAGCTGACATATTCATAGGAAGGGAAACTATATTCTAACAATAACAAAATATTAACTACAGAACAGTTATAGAGCCAGATTTTCCCTCAATTACTCCCTTGCAATCCTACTGAAGACAATAAGGCTACGGTGATAGAAAAAAAGGAAAAACCATGATTACAGGGTCTTTATTGGGCATAAGTCATGCCAAGATTACGCAAAACAAGAAAGAAAAACAACTTCACTACAATATGCCAGATTTATTCTGAAGGCTAGCAAGCCCTTTTTCGATTCAAATTTAACTTTAATCAAAAAGGTATGGAAATTAACTGCATATAATAGTGAAGCTGAAACTTTTCTAAATAATTATATATCAACAAACTTTTTCAGACAATTATTCACTGAATAATGCACAAAGGATATGAATTTCAAAAGTAAAAAGTGTCACTGTGGATATGAAATTCTGATTGAGAAATTTGCATTTTGTTTGTTCTAGAACATGTGGCCATTTTTATTTCAGAGAAGAATATTATTACTTTCTATTTAGAGACAGCAATTCCTTTAATTTGAGTATTTGGAAGAGCAATGCAAATATTAACAAGATGCACTTTCCAAAGAAATGCCCCAACTTCCCCTTGATCTCAGTGAAAACCTGAGAAATTTGGCAGTTTGCCTAAGAATTTCAGCACATTCAGGAGATCAAGCCTTAGGCATCATGAGACTCTTGAGCTCATGACAGGGAATGATGTTCAGCTGGGAACAAAATAGTTCTCCAATCCTACAAATGCTTTGACACTTCAGGGCATTTCCACATTCTGCACTGGGATAAAACAAGGACAATATGAAGTTTTGGTTTGTAGGAAATGACTTAAAGAAAGAGAAAGACACATCCCAGACATTACACTGATGATCAAGTCATTGGCTTTTGGCCAAGTCAAGCCAAATGGAGCTCTGAACCCAAAACACCATATTTTGTGAATTTCCTGCTGTGTCCTCACTCCCTTATATTTATTTATTATTCTTTTATTTTGACCAGAAATTAATCCTGAATCTAAACATTTTTCACCAAACTTCTGCTGATACACCCTCAAAAACAATTTTAGGGATGAACAGACATATCCAAACACAAAAAAAAAAACTGAGGCAGTAAATTTTCCCTCCCAATTCAGTGAAGTACACATGAAGATCATCTTACCCATCACTGAAATATGAATACTTTTAGAGTATAGGATCTGACAATTCGTAGCCGTATTTCTGACCATAGGCTGATTTGATGTTGATGTTCATGAGATAACAAAAACTGTACTTGTCCACAGTACGTGAAAATCTCTAAAACTGTACCTTAGTCGGTCTTTTCTAAAATATATATCCTCCTTAATTTTGGAAACAGAAGAAGAATAGTGCATTATACTAATGAATGGAAGAAATATAGAAATTGCGAAATAGCCACTATAGTGATGAGCAATGAAGTATAACCCACACACATTTATATAAAAGGCAAGTGAGAAGATATACATATATATAAAAATAATTTTCTTCCAGCAAACAAAAAACCTAGTCAACTTTAGTTCCATGTCCTGCATAACAATCACAGAAGGATGAACATTTCTCTATACATTTATAAAACCTGACTGAAATCTAGACTTTGAAGAGATAAGGTAAAAGCCTTTTTCTGGTCCTTCATTGGAAGGCACTTATTTCCTGTAATGATTAAAAAAATCTGATATACAATGCTTTTACTTGTACTCCATAATAACAGGCCGTATAGTAAGTAAAGGTTATTGTTTCTCAAACTAACTTTAAGAAAGAGAAAATCTAGAGTTTACATTTAGTATTGACATGTTTAAAAATATCATTTGTGTAATATAATAAATATATATTTAAAATATTATTATTATTATTATTATTATAAATATATATTTTATATTTATATATAAATACAAAATACACAAACTATTTGAATTAAATTACCTGGCTTGTGGCAAACCATAGCTGGTTCCTACTCCAACACGTGGTAAGCTGTACACAACCTTTTTCACTGTTGCTTGGTCAGGAAAATTAAACATAACAGAAGCTAAAATGAAGAAAATATGGACTAGTAAACCATCTGCAGAAATATGTTTCTCCACCTGCATATATTTTTAAAATGTTCTTTGGTTTTTATTTGGGAAGAGAAGTCAGCTCCACTTTTATCCTCCTGGAGATCCAAGTTAGAACAGGAAGTCCTGGCATACTTCATACCTATGTATCATTAACTGGTTAAAGTTTTGGCTCTAATTTTCCCATTTTGCAGAAGACCTCCGTGAGGTATACTTCAGAGGAACCACAGCTTACCATTAACCCATATAACCTCTTATCAGGCCGGGAAGCTGTTCAGTAGTTGGCATGTCACTCCATCTTCTAACTGGTGCATTAAAACACACAGGACCAGAAATTGTTTAACTCCCTCTCCAGTAGAAATAAAAATTTACATCAAAGCTCCTCAGAGCAAAAGACTACTGACACACCTCACCAACCACCCAACTTTGATTCAGAGTAGCACAAGCAGAAAACTGAGTGGATCCATTTATTGATCTGGTCCCCCGTTCATAATTAGAAAAGGAAATACCCTTTTAGATATCTCACTAAAGTATTTATAGAAAATGGAGTAGAGGGGTGACATCATAGAAAAAGCAGATTTCCTATAAAATATTTGAAGAATTAACCAATTGCAATGATCTGTTTTTATTAATAAATCTCACTGCTACACAGAAAGCAGTGAGACTGATTTGTGTGATCGATTTTAATACGAAATGCAATAGATACGTGCAAGAGTAAGCATTATTGAACACAGATATAAGCACTTTATCAAAGGAAGCACAGAGTTTAAATTCTAAGTCTAATAAATAACATACAAAATAACTACTAGTGGACTTCTATGCAACAAAATAAACAAAGACATACTTCTGTTTGCCATAAACACTTCCAAAGCTGTGTTCTGGAGAAGATAACGTCTTGAAAAAACAGCCCGAATCTCACTGAACATCCATTTTCCATGAAGGCCTTCTGTATAGGCGAGGACCTTTAAAGAAAGTCAAGGCAACAGTCATTAGCAGTTTTTCATTAAAATATTGCATAAGAACATAATAAATTGTACCCATCAATGAAGTACAGTTAAGTTAATCGGATCTCTTTAACACTTAAAAAATGTGAGTTAAAACGTGAACTTAAATGTTTTCAAAAAATGCATTCAGGTATAGCTGTATCCATACATCAAGAATATCAATAAGTACCGTAACCCGATACTCCTAAGATCTATTTCTCATGAGTCACATCAACATATTTTCCTCAGAAAGCCCCAAACTCTACAAGCAAGCATGGGGTAATGGACACAGTTGCAATTATGCTTAGCTGTATTTTCTTTCAACAGTGTGCATGACACAGTTGTCAGTTATGTATCAGATAACAGATTTACTTCTGAGGCTATCTTGTGCAAAGTACAACCGAAATAATATAACTTGCTATTCACATCCATTTCAGGGTCATAAATTAGAACTCCCTGCGTTCCATTAATAAATACAGAAAATAGCTAGAACAGTATGTCGACGCAATAATTTTTCTAAAGTTAAGTACACCTGATACCCCAAACCATGAACAAAAATTAACAATTTGTATTTTTGCATTTTAAAATTAATGTGAAAATATTTTAAAATAAAATAGTTAAAAAATAGCGTTGCTTGTCCAATTTGTCAGTTTCCCAGTTGAAGGTATTGGTCTAAGACTAGCTATTAATACTTAAATAATCTTTTTCACTCTTCTTTCACTGTTATGGATGTTCAGGAAAACGGACAAAAAAGACACAATTTAATTAAGTATCAGCTTCATTAACTTATCTCATCTGTGAATTATCGTTCCAACAAAAACAAGCATTGCAGAATAACCCCTTTTCCACTTTTCAACTTGAAGACTGCCTTCAGTCCTATGTCTCTGCTCAGGTAAGCTCTGCCCATAGCTGAGACTTTGACACCATCTTACGAGGAGTTAGTCATTTGGGATGGGGACCATCCCCTTGCTACACCCAACTGCATTCCCAGGCTCTGCAGGCTGTGCCTTCCCCTCGGCTGCAGTTACTGAGGGAGTTACAGTCCCAGTGAAACAAAGAAATGCAACAAACACCTTCACTAAGGGGAAATGCAAAAAGAAGGTTTCGGACTGGAGAGATTTAATTTCTCTGTTCCTTATTAGGTACATAGAAAATGTTGGTATACCACTTTGCAGTGCTTTACTTACTCAGTTGAGGTCTTTGCTTTCTGTACTCATGACCTCCCCCAGGTTCTGAATAGGGAAATGTTAGTGAGACCATACGCTGCTGCTGTCAACAATCCCTCATGCTTGAGGTAATGGAAATTGTATTCCTTTGTTTTTTTCACTGATGTAGCTTCAAGTTAGTAACATGTTTTCATATATGAAAAAGCTAATTTAAGTTTGTACACTTTGTGTTCAAAGAGCTCCATGTATTTTTGTTAATTTGTTCTCAACTTTTTTCTCATAACCATGCTGAGCCTATTTCAGAGATGGCAGTAACAACAGCAACGAAACAAATGCGTTTCAGCACACTGAAGAGCATTGAAATGTTAGCTCTGTCCTTGATGGAAACTGGGGAAAGGAACACAGTCTGTCTTCATGGGAAGAAGTTACAGACAAGACTTAGAGCAACACTGTGGCTGATGGCACCTCAGCTCTCCACGCTAACTAAACACAGCCTTGAAGAAGAAAACAGGCTTGATTTCTTTGGAGGTCCCCCAGACACACTCAAGACTATATGCTGCGTCCATTCAGGCCAGCTGTGGAATTACTACCTCATATGCTAAATTCTTGCAATGGTTAAAAATTTGCATGTTATTTTTACTTTGAACTCTGTTGACTTCAGCTTTTAGCCACTAGATCTCGTGACACCTTTGTCTCTGAGATTACAGAGTCTTCTAGTATCAGATAACCTTTCCTTGTGTCGGCAATTACAGACTGTGATCCAGTTACTGCTTAGCTTTCTCTTTGATAAGCTAAATAAACCGAATTTTCCTTCAGTCTTTCATTGACATCAGATGGTAGGATACAGCTGGTATCGTGTATGTGTAATTCAGATGGTTAAGAACAATGACTGTGACGATTTCAGTACCTTCCTTCTTTGAATGTATTCTGCTGCTGTCTGATACCTAAATTTGGTAAATACACAGGTTCTTAAGATACAGAGAGGAAACAGGGAGAAAAACACTCAAGTTTGAAAAGTTAAAACATGAGAACAGTCTCCCAGTGATAACAGTTTAAAATGTATATAGCTGTAACCAGATCTACAGCAGCCGGCAGATTTGCCAACGAATTAGGTCCTTGACAAAACACCAGGTTTCAGGAATTCACTTTTTGTTTAAAAAATGTTTCTACTTGTCCTATTTTTTTCTAAAGAAAAATGTTTAATACTGACTATATCCTATGTATTAACATTTTCGCAGTAATACATTTACAATGTCTTGATACGTACCACAGCTTAGTTGTTACAGATCAACGCTAAAAGCATATTCTATGCTAACTATATACTGGTTGCCTTTTTCTTCCTCCTCTTCTTACACAAGTATAAAGCAACCGTAACTTCACAGAGGCACATTCACCCCACTATGAAATGAATGACTTCTAGATAGACTTAGATAGCACTCAGGTAAAACAGTAGAAAGGATAGGAAATCAAAGGAAAGGAAGGAGTCTGTAATTCAATTTTTGACCTCAATTACACTCTTCTTAACTGTCTATTAGTCCTACAAATATCAGATTATCATGTTGATATCAAATCATCTCAATTATTTCAGTATCTCTGTTGTGTTGTTTTCCTGTCCAAGATATACAACCCATTTTTGTCATACTCCATAACATTCATCTAACACTATTTTCAAGCAATGCATTAAACCTTCTGTTATTAGGTATCTACAGTTTACAGCAGCAATTACTGATATTGTTGCAGGATTCCTTCTTCTTGTTGTTATAAGAGCCAAAATAAAATAATTTCATTTTTCTGCATTTGAATCCTTTTACAAAATTCAAATTTTACACTTTTTCTTCCAGGTGATTTTTAGCATTTTGCTTTATCATATCACATGAGTGAGGACCTGGCTATTTTACATTTTTTACAGACTGCATATACTGTATATTTCATTATTCATAAAGACATGGAAATAACCACTGCGTTCACCAAAAGACACTGAAATTATGTTACCTTGTTTCGTGAAGCTAAAATTACCACGTGCTCCATCCAATATTTTGATGTTGTTTGTATTTAAAGTCAGTTCTCTTTATTTTGAATAGTTTTATGAGTTTTTTTTCCTAAAAACAATCTGAAGACTTTCTGTTCTAGGCATATCTTAATGGTTGAAACATCGTGACTAAACACCGAATTCTAGATAGGTTCCAAATAAGCATTTTTTAATAAAATAAAAACCAACCAGCCAACTAACCGTGTCTACATTTGAACTTAGCACACTTTTCATTTTTAATATCAGCTGCAATTATGTGGTTTAAAGCTTATTTCTCCTTGTAAAACCCTTTCATTTACTCAGAAATATGGGTACATTTTAAAGATAGCAATGGATCCACTGGCCAGATGATAGAACAAGAATAAAAATTTGCTAGGATGCATTGCAGTGAGATGAAGCTGTTACCCTAACAGTGGTAATGAGAAGTCTCTAAATCTCAAGGTTCGGTGAAATGGAAAAACATCTGTTGGTGACTCTTATTTACATTACATTACTAAAGCAGCTTGGGATGTTCAGATGCTCTACAGAAGAGAAGCAAAACCATTACTGAAGTGCTTTACTACTCGACTCAAATATGAAAGCTCCATTATTTTAATTTCTGATGTAATCAAGATCTCTCCCTTTTTTCAATTAAGACTCAAGACATTTTTAATCATAAGCCTACTTCAGTAATGATTGATAATGAATTAATTGTTAATTAACAGCCAGAATTTTGAAGCATTGCATTAAACAGAAGACCAGAAATACTGGTTTCCATTCTGCTAGAATCCCTGATAGATTATCTTCACAGGAGAAACATTTTAGTATTGAGCCTTATTTTTGCTGTTTTATACCATTTTTTCAGTATCTCACAGCACAAGACGCAGCACTGCAAAAGGATATTCTGGCCCTTTTCTTTTGATTGTTGTTTCTGGAATTGAAATAATCACAAAATCAGTTTCCATAAAGAAATAAAGGAAAGAAGCCTGTACAAGTCCTATCTATTCTCGGTTGCTAACTTTATGGTAGAATATTCACTTCTCCAGCCTGTTGCAAAGAATTGTTGCTTATTGCTCAATAATACCTTTTTTAAAAATAGCACTTTTTGGTGATTCATTAATGCATATGTATGTGAATTTAATCAACTGTTTTCAATGGGAATTCATCACTTGTCTTTTGGAACCAGACTTCTGGTTCAGGGCACTTTAATTCTACCCCAACTGCTCAATGAAGGTATCAATTGATACTTCTAACATTTGCCAAGCTTTGTTTATATCTAGTGCAAAATGCATATATTCATTAACAAGTAATATAACTTTGCTGTTGGGTTTGGGTTTTTTTTATTTTCAAAGCGCTTACTTCCTGATTTTCTTCATTATTCTTTACCTTTTGTACTAATATGTGTAACAACAAGAGCAGTAAGCGACATGGTTGCATATTATGTATATTATGTATACTAGAACTGGTTCATTTTTTGCTGCATTTCCACAGATATAATCCAAAGTTCCTACAGATTATTTTTTTCAAAGTCTGAAAAATGATCCTCAGAGTCATCCTTTCTGAATAAAATGGCCATTTCCTGAAATTAAATGCATTTTTTTCCTTTATCAATGACCAGAAGGGCTTCAAGAATACTGTAATTTTGGTACCACAGATACTTTTTCATTTTATAACAACATTTTTCTCCAGTGCTTAAGTGTAGTTACTACCATCTTTAACCTGGATACTGCTATTTTAGTTAGAACATTAAAGAAAAGATCTCTGGCATATCCTTAGTTTAGACATCAAAATCCCATGCATCTGTTAGATGGCTGTTACCTGGCAACACGGGCTATTGTCTTTGCCATGTGGTACTTATTTAATTTTTTTTTTCCTCTAGAGATGCAAGAAAATTCTATGAATTTGTCCTTTTTTCCCCTTCTAAGTTTTCCCCTCCTATTTCTTCAACTTTAATCTTTTACATTTCAAAAAAATACTCACTCTGCATTCGAAAAGATTTGTCTTCACTGAGTAAGGTCTAGTGGGATGCTATTGCGTCCTTGTAGCCCAACCCAAAGCAACCCTTCATCTTTTTTATTTGATTCAAAGGTTTGGAGACATATGCTTAAAAGCACTGTATTGCATATTCACAGTCAGCCTCTCCAGCAGTCCACTAACACTAAAAATTTTTTTAAGTCTCTATTTTTCAGTGGTTTAAGTGTTCTGAATTATGTGTCCAGTGCTTCAATTTTCACCAAACTCAGCACATCCTACTCAGCACTGGCAATTATAACTGCAATTTATTTTATTTATGCACTGACTATGTACTGTACCTTGTTTGTCTTTTTTTTTTAACTAAAGTTAAACTTTAACAAAGTTGTGTTTCTTCCAATACAAAATAAGCCTTTGTCATCCCCATATATAGCGGCCCTCTAGTTTGAATAGGATTTTTGTTTGTATTTCATTCTTCATTCATCATCACCAACTTTTGGAAGACAGATAACCTGCGAGAGCCAACTATGAGTCTATCTCATGGGTCCTGATCTTGAACAAAAGACAGGAAGAAGAAATCTTGGTACGTTCCAGTTACTGCAGTCCCCACGCCTATGTTTTCCAAAATGAACAAAAGTAAAATAGCCTTGGTGTTCCAGGTTTCCAGGTCAGGAGCTTGCATATAGTTTCTCATGACAGACTTTTCTGTGACTGCAGTTGCCAAGGAGAGAAGAGAAACCCTCTGAAGCTGCCTCGTCCATGCTGGTCAAATGGATATTTAATATTCCGTAAGGTTGAGAAAATGTTTTTATAATATAATTCTGTTTTAAACTTTAAAAAAAAGAAAGGTATATTTTTGTTAGTCTGACAGTACTCTCCTGAAAAATAAGCAAACACAATTGTGATGGGCATGAACTATCCAAAAGGTTCTGCCTGGATCTTTTGCCTCACTATTGTCTGGTGGAAACTGTATCTTCTGCTTTCTGTATAAAGTTAGCATAGACGTCCATAATCAACAAGCTAAAATCTAAATTTCTGGTCACTTCATCTCTTTTGTATAGGAATAGGCAGAAAGAAAGAGAGGAAAAAAGAAATTATTATTGTGGGAAAAGCTACTACCCTTTATAGTTATATGTGAAATAGCAAGCAATGGTATGCTTCAGTCACAAAGCTGCAGTTGATTTCATATTAACTATTTCATAACAGCCTGGTAACCATAAAATTCATGGAACTTATCTGGTACATTCCCTACATCAGTGTCTTACGGAATGCTTCCAATATTGCAACCTCAGCACTTAAAGAGAACATCCCTGCCAGTAAAACATGGAGTACTTGAGAAAAACAAATCACAGTGAATAGATATTTCATGAGCGAGCTGCCTAGAGACAGCTACGAAAGTGTGCTTATGCACCTAACCCAGTTACACGACAGGTATTTATAAAATAGTTTAGCAGCATTGTACACTTCTAGAGGTTACAAACACATGAAAACAATTACTGAAAATCATTCTTTTCTGTCAGGGACTTGGATTTCCCTTTTTCGAGTGTTTTGCTAGCATCACCATTTGCTTCAAGGAAAACGTGAAATTCTGAATGTAGATCTTCACAGGTTAAAAAAAAATGGCTCCCATGTACATACAGCAAACTTTCTTCTCCAGAACCATCTAACAACACTACACTACAAGTATGTGGCAGACTGCATGATTCCTTCATGTATTCTAAATACAGATTGAAATGACAGACATAAATGGCATGGAACCAGGTTCTTGGAGTTCATGAAATACCATATTGAGTAAGCAGTATATAATTTCAAAATGTTTCATGAAGTACTGAATATGATCAACTTTCACATTTAGCAGGAAAAATATGCATGCACTGTAACAAGGGATATATTATATAAAGATATGTAAATGTGTAAAGAAAAGTTATTTAATAAGAAATTTCAAAATCAGGCAAGTTCAAATAATGAAACACCTTGTATTTTACTTTTCTGAAATGGAAAACTGAGAATGTAAATAGACAGATTCAGATTAATTTAATATCCTAGTGTTTCATTGACTTTCTATTTTCTTTTTTTTGTATACATTTAACCCACTTTAAGAACATACTCTCTGCTTCAATTCCCATAGTCGCATAAGAGTAAACACTTCTAAAGTCTCACAAAAATACCATGTTATCATTTTTCCTTGCACACTTTGGTCCAGTAAAACTTTCTCAGTTTCTCTTACATTAAGGTCTTCTTTCCCCTGCCTTATGACATGCTTCTGTGTAAAATGTTTCTTTATTTGTAAGCCTTAAAAACTTTTCTCCAAGTAGCTCTTGTGATACTATGCTCTGCAGGATGTTTTATGTGCCATTATAATTTCTCCATTCAAATCAGTTTTTAAAATATTTTTTATAACTTTTTTTTTTAATAAATATTGGCACTCTTACTTCATTTTTTTCCTTCTCTTCAGGGATCCAAAAAATGCAGATATTATTTTTGTGGTTTTGGGCTCTACTTCCTTGCCAAATTTTCTCAGCTTATACTTCTAGTTCCAATGTTTTTTTAAGCTTTCAAGAGGCCCCTTTTCTTGGAACATGAGGTTCTGTTCACCCCAACTTTTTCTAAATTTGATTTCTCTGGTCAGCATACCGCTTCATTATGCATTAAAACAATGCCCACTCGGCTGACAATAACTGACGCTCTTATTCCCACATTCATTTTCAGTCATCTGAAAAATTATTTGAAGTTCCCCCATTTTCAGGCCATTTTCCTCTTTTCATTGGTAAAATGGTTTTGCATGTTATGATTTTGTGTTCAAGGAAAGCAATGCAAAGAATATGGGGATTTCTTAAGAAGCAGCAGCAGTAGGGTTATTAGAATAAAAAAAAAAATCCCACCTTGCTCCTAGATATGGAAACACTGTCGCTGAATGTTAACAACCAGATCAAAATAATCCAAAGAGAAGATTTTAGGTATTCTAAATGCATTATCTAACTAAATCCTCTGCTTTTGTGAAACACCAATGCACAGTTTTAAATACGAAGATAATTGCTACAGACACGGGAAAATATTACTTTTGTGAAAACAGAATTCTGAATAATAATTTTTTTATCATTCATTTTATGGGTGTTACACATTTGCATACCTTTGCATGGTTCCTTTGCTATGCAATGTGCAAACAGATTGTCAATTTGGGCAACTCCTGGAATGCTGGCTATAGACTGAAGTTCTTGGGAAGCATAGCATCAAGAAGAGGTAGCAGATTTAGACATTACCATCTCAGAGAAGGTAGGCAGAGGCCTTTTTTAGGCTCTACTTCCAAACTAAATTCCAACAATTACTGTCTAAGCAGAAGTTTCAGCTGATTTAAGGATTCTAAAAGCAGGAACAAAGCTGATGGTGCAACAACGCATGTGGAAGCAGAAGACAAATATATTCTAGTGCCACAGAAAGCCATTATCAGAGCACAGTTCAACTCAAACCACAGAGGATGAGGAAACAAATATTGGGACAAAATCCAGAGTAGAGGTCTATTAGTTCTAGTTAGTAACAGGACTGAATTAGATTGTGCCTGGTGCTTCACAAGGTTTAAGATGATTTTGTGTTGACTTTGGCAACAACAGGATGTCAGATTCAAATCTAGTGAGAAATCTTAACAGAACTGCTGTTTCCGTTCTCACTCTACATCTCGTGCTTAGAGATTAATCCAAACAGGCTGGTGGTGATCTCTGTACTTAAACTGCTCTAAGCAATTCTGCCGCAGCACCACATTCAGTGAAATGCAATCAAATTTTTTCAATGAGAACTGCGCAAATATATTTTCAGTTCAGTGGACAAGCCAAAAAAGACACGAAATTGGTATGGTTTAAGCAAAAAAATAGAACTTTTTTTTCAGGATTAAAAATGGAGAACTTGTTTTTCTGTCAACTAGTTCATTCTGAACCTCCTTAGCAAGAGTGAAGCAATGAAAAGAAAGGACTTGTAATGGTCACATTATAAATGCTTGCAACATGAAACCAAAGCTGAACATTTATTCATTAAATAGTTACTTGACAGAAAAATGCAGTTTTATTAAAATTGAAATATTGGTGGATTTGACAGAATTTGTGAGAGCTTTAGCTGAAAAAGAGTTGCAGGACTAGATTCAAACACCAGCATGAAAACAAACAAGTTCTTTGTTGCCTCAAGCGAGAATTTGGGACAGGCACTCAGGTTCAGTTCCCTTCTACCTCAAAGGTATGTGAACCCAAATGACACCCTTCCCCAACAGCGTTGGCTGCTCCACCTCATCGCTGCTCTCTCAATGAGCAGCTCACAGCCGGATGAGCGCTCCTCACTGGTCCAGATGGACAGTGCACGAGGGAGCTGCATCAGCTGCCTAAGCCCTGTGCTGCCTCAAGGAAAGGCAGTGGCAAGTATCTCCTGGCAAGCTCTGACACACATATGACTAATTAAGCAATAGAAAGAGAAGCTCCCTGACTCCTGCCGTGTTTCTGCAGGGATTGCAAAGCAAGCATTGCACGCTGGTCATAATTTGCCAACATACAAGGCAACCTGCTCCCTTGAAAGATAGGTAAGAAGTGAAACAAGACTCTCGGTTTTCTGGGAGAGTGTGCTGACCATCCAGCTATTGGAAAGGACTAGAAGAAACTCACTAGAAAGGACTAGAAGAAACTAAAATTGTGTCTTCTAGTGCTTACTTCATCCTCATGCGCATTAGTTTCTCCCTTGCACTAAGGGTAAGCAAATCAGTCAGGTTTTAGGACTCAGCAAAAGCAAAAAACATAGGAATAGTTTGAAGAACAAAGAACGTATGGTATCCACAAGTATGTGATGTGTTCTTTCCCAAGAATAAAGCCATCATAAAATCCTCAGCGTCTTTTTTTTTTCTTCAGAATTTGCATACTGATATATTAATTCAAAAGTGCAATGCAATAAAAAATGTCTAAAGACTCAAATGTACCGTGATGCAAATCCTTAATATTATAATAACTGAAGGCTTAAGAATAACTGGTCTTAAGAAAAGTGTAAATACTAAGTTTTGTTAAACATTACCCATTTCCTACCAAATGACAGTTAGAAAGATAGGATTGTGTTCCTCTTTTTATAGATGTGAACTCAGTGTCATACAGAAGGTATCATAGATTCATAGAATGCTTTGGGTTGGAAGGAACCTTTAAAGATCATCTAGTTCCAACCCCCCTGCCATGGGCAGGGACATCTCCCACTAGACCAGGTTGCTCAAAGCCCCATCCAGCCTGGCTTTGAACACCTCCAGGGAGGTGCAAGTGTCTTCGATTTTAACAGTTTCACATTTGATTTATTCAGTGCAGAACGCATACGATCTAAGATCTATAAAAGTAATTAGAATCACAGAATCACAGAACAGTCAGGGTTGGAAGGGACCTCCGCAGATCATCCAGTCCAACCCCCCTGCCAGAGCAGGGTCACCTACAACAGGTTGCACAGGATGGCATCCAGGCAAGTTTTGAAAGTCTCCAGTGTGGGAGATTCCACAACCTCTCTGGGCAGCCTGTGCCAGCGCTCTGCCACCCTCAAAGAAAAGAAACTCCTCCTCATGTTCAGATGAAACTTCCTATGTTCAAGTTTGTGTCCGTTACCTCTTGTCCTATCACTGGGCACCACTGAAAAAAGACTGTTCTTGTCTACCTGGCACCCTCCCTTTAAGTATTCATAAGTATTGATAAGATCCCCCCTCAGCCTTCTTTTCTCTAGACTAAAAAGACTGAAGTGCCTCAGCCTTTCCTCGTAAGAAAGATGCTCAATCCCCTAATCATCTTGGTAGCCCTTTGCTGGACCGTCTCCAGCAGTTCCCTGTCCTTCTTGAACCGGGGAGCCCAGAACTGGACACAGGCCAGATGTGGCCTCACCAGGGCAGAGTAGAGGGGGAGAATGACCTCCCTCGACCTGCTGGCCACACTCTTCTTGAGGCACCCAGGATGCCGTTGGCCACTGTTCAATCCACCCCACTGTCCATTCATCTAACCCACCCTTCCTAAGCTTGCCTGTGAGGATGATGTGGGAGACAGTGTCAAAAGCCTTGCTGAAGTCAAGGTAGAAAACATCCACTGCCCTCCCCTCATTCACTCATCCAGTCACAAAAACAACATTTTTTCAACTATGGAGCCTGATTTTTTTAAGTTTCTGTTCCTAATATCTCTTCCTATATAAAAATAATCATAAACTAGTAATACTTTGTTGTTAACTTCATATACAAAAGCTGTTTCATTAATCCCAACATTTGGGAATACAATTGGAGTAATTTCAACATTTCAATTTTTAGCGATAACTTTAAAATTTATTTTTATAAGCAAAAAGAAATATAGGGATTTATAAAGTGATAGGTATAATACACCTACAACATCCTCACCATCCCCAAATATTCTGTATTACAGTTTGTAACAGACAAGCATAATCCTCAAGAAATTCAAAATTCTACAGCTGCCACATGCTCAGTTGTCCCTAGAAGTGTTGGGTCTGGAGCACTAGTGACTCCTGGAAGTCAGTTTGCTTGGTGCTGGAATTTAGAGCAGTTTAAGGGCTACTCCATGTTATGCCAATTTCTAATGTTGCCAAAGAACAATTACACTGCCTGTCAATTATGGTGAACGTACCTCAAAATATCTTAACCTTCCTAATATTTTGCCATACCAACCGCTTCTTTATTAACCCACTTAAGATGAGTTTAAGATGAGTTTCTTTTGCACTGCTGGAGAAGTCAAGGAATTATAGCACTGGGAAAACCCTAATCCATAGCTCCAATAGCAACCAAAATTCTACTATACTTTTTATTATTATACATGGAACATTATCTCATATTACCAAGTCTGTGCAAGGAAAGAATAGCAATGTTTCTTCTGAGAATTTTAACTCTGAGTGCTTGCAAACTGCCTGCTGTAACTAAATCATCATTTAACTAGTTTACATTTCATTACACTTATTTTGCTTTAATATTACAGAAAAAGTACGTATACATTCTATACTTGCTTTAAGGAACTTTTTTTTATCAGATAGAGCAATAGCAATTAAGCACTGAAAAATAAATCCATACAAAATAAAAAAACCCTGCAGAAATTAACATGTATCAAATGCAAACTGCACATAGAAACTCCATAAATTACATTTATTTCAATAACTGGTGTCACATTTACACAGTATTTTTAGTATGTGCATTCTGTCTATTCTATGTGTACTTGCACATAGTTAAGTATCAGCTTGTTTAATTTGAACAATGTAAAGGTAAAAATGATAGATAAGTACAACTTTCTGGAGGGTCTAATCCTGTAGAAAGAATTCTCATGAAAACTAGGAGGAATACTGAGAGCCTACTGAACTGGCTACCAAAAATGGATTCTGAGGCACACAAATAGTCTTCTGATGTCTGCAATAGCCAGGGGAAGAAGTGGTATAGCAGATTTAATATCCAGTTCCCTCCTCTTTGGATTTCTAGCCAACTGGAATGCAAACCTGCATGTCATAAATTTGGGCATACTCACAGGCTCTCCTGTGGTGAACTCTAGGTTCCCAGTATGAAATTACTGCAACACCTGTCAGCATGGAGAGATACTTTGTGTGAATGTGCCTCTGTTTTTATCCACTACAAGCTGCTCCACCATGGAAGGTATTTAGATTTTATGGACTTCTGGGTACTGTGCGACTGTGAAAAATTGTGCCAATCCCAGTCGAAGAGAGTTCCTTCATATAGCCTCAATTAATTTATTCTTAACACTTGTTAAATGTAAAAAAAAAAAATAGATAAAATGGAATTTACCACAACCTTTACAAAGAGATTTGATATTTCCACTTCTTTTTAATAGATTAAACCAGCCAACTATTCAAATTCTCCTATGAAACTAGACTTTTACCTTTCTTTTATGTGAGTAACAGGCTAATTGCTTTAGAAGACAATAAACCCTATTAACTTGTACAGACAGATTACTGCCTGTGCTGTGATTGGTTCCATTTCTACTGCTATTAAGTCCAGATTTGATGCATATCACATTCCTTCTAAAGAATACAGGCATCCTATGTAAAAGTCTATCTGTGACAGACTCAATTTTGCAAGACGCATCTTTTCTTTGCAGCTGAGTATCCCAACTCCTACTGTTTGGAGTAGAAGCTCAAAGTACTGAGCATCCAGAAAGAGAGCTCAGCATCTTGAAAATTTGCTTTTCTTTCATTGAAAGCCAAGAAAGTCAGCCATAAAGAGAGAAAAAATAAAAGGGGGGGGAGAGGGGGATTAAAACACAGGAATATGAATCATGTTAAAATGTGTCTTAGCTCTTTAACATGCAATGCTGTCCAATGTACATTGAAATATTGGAAAATATACAGCAATCCTCAGTTTTGCTTCATTATTAAGAAGTTCTGTCATTTTAGAAGTTTTTTGTATGTATACACATTTGTGAGAGAAAAAGAAAATGGTACAAAAGGATCATATAGTTTAACTAAAAGAAGCAATCATAAGAGATTTTAATTCAACAGCTTACAGTCACCTTGTAATCTCCTCACTGTGCAAAATCAGACTAGTCTGTTAATTGTTATTGTAATTGTTATATGACTACTTTTGGCTATTATGCACAAAACAACAACAACAAAAAAAACAGCCAGTGCACCTACAGGTATGGAAAGAACCTAGTTTTGTTAGTAAGGGAGTCTACAATGAAGTATTTGCTCTTCTTCATTTACATTAAAGGGAATTAATGATGAAACCAAGCTAAAATAAGTCCCCACTCAACTTTTTAGCACAAGGACAGGTTACTTTTAGAGCAGTCTTAGAGAGAAAATCCAACACATGCCATTTGACTGTTGCAAACTAATCCTCACTCTGCTTCTATTTCTTTCTAAGAACTGCAAGGCAAGGTCCAACAGACAACCTCAGACGTGTCTCAGGTCCAGTACATGCTTTTCAAACTTAATCAAGGGAATATAGAAATGTATATAAAAAGATGAAAGTGTCTCTGCCTCTATACGCATTGCAACAAAAAAAAAAAAGGCAAAAAGCTGGGGGAAGAAAAAAGTGAGATGTTTCATAGGGGAAGGTTAAGTCTGATGCTAATGCTTATTTAAAATGGTGACAGTCTGGAGTAGTGAAGCCTTGCTGGGCTGCTTTAATTTCTCCCTGGAATAGCTCTCTCCCAACCTTCGGCAGCACATCAAAGTCTCTGGAGCTCAATTAAAATTGGATTATATTGAAATGCTCTATCTATGGAACTGTGTGCTCACTAACACTTTTCTTTCAGTAATACTCCAGATGACAGTTGCCCATCCCAATTTAAACAGTTGTCATAGAGACCATGAACTAAAGCAGCAGTAACTAACAATACAAAGGAAAGGTAAGTGGTAGGATTTCTGTGAATGAAGGGCTTGGTTTCCAGCCGCAGCGCCTACACTGCAAGCAGCTAAATGCAGAAAACATAAAAGGCTGTAATGCTCTCTGCTCTCCTAAGCAAAGGGGCAAAGTAAGCAAAATAGTAAACATTTTCCTTTTTTTCCCCAGTAGCATGAGAAGTGTTTTACACACCAGCATGTTGTAGCTACCTAAAATGTACAGAATCAAGCGACAGTTCCTAAGAAAAACAGCAGGTAACCCTGGAGTCAAACTACAGTCACCAGTCTGTTAATTAAAGGAGTCAATAGGTACTTTATTATTGCAACAGAGAAAATAAGGTATTGGTTTTTTTCTTTTCAAAAATATTTTAGAAGAGATTCTTTAGTTATACACAATGTAAAAATCCTTTGTCTTTTTGATAAAAATCTAAAGCAAAGATCAGATACAAATCTGTAAGAAACTCAGAGTTTGAACCCATTTAGTTAATGTTGTGTCATTCAATGCGCCTAATGCTTTCAAATGGCTGTATTACTGGTTTAAACTGTTTTATAATCTATAATCATGTAGGTTTTTGATATACTGCATCAAAGCCTGACAATACCACCGGAAAACTCTGGCAGCTTCCAAAAAAACCAAAATAACATAAACAGCTTATGTTTCTGGCAGCACCAGACAGCAATGTATTTAACAGCCTAGATTGCTAGTAATGATACTATTTTCTCATGTAGATGGCATGTTTCTGGCACTATAAAACTCTTAACCTTTCTTGTAATTGGCTTATTGAGAGTCCCAAGGTTGTTTTTTGTGCCATTGGGCTGATCACCATGGAAATGAACACTTATTGCTGTTTCACTGTAGCGCTCTATTTTTCTTCCAAGCCCTCCGCAAACATCCTCCCCACTCTCCTGGGAAGGCGGTGTTAGGATTTTGAAGCAGCAACAAGGCAGAGTGCAAAGAGCGCAGGCCAAAGGGGAAGAAAACAAAAATGTGTCAGAAAATCTAAAAACCGCACAGATCAGAATTTGTCAAAACAAGGCCTTGGTTTAAACCAACAAGAAGGGCCCCTACAGCTTGGGCCTTGACAGAGCGTGGCCTTTTTTTTTTTTTTCTATTTTATTATTATTTTTTTTTTAT
>VZSZ01011077.1:357464-387531 GCA_013398815.1 Ibidorhyncha struthersii
GGGGGGGGAACCCCATTTTTAAAAGCTACTAGCACTGCATGCTGGTTTTCCATTAGTGGAACTGTTTCTGTCTTTCCTTTAACAAAGAGAAGACCAATAAAAACACTAATGCCAGCAGTTACAGAAGAAGTGAAAATGAGATGGTATTTGTGGTGCCTAGATATTCTTTTGCTGCATTTATTGCTATGTGTACACACGCTTTTCCTACATATACGTAGACAGAAAAATATCTGCACCCATTGGCGGAGCTAAACTTACAAAAATGTATGACTAATGGTATGTGTTTTTATTATTTCAAAGATGCTGGGTTCATTGAATATTATATCTTCTCATAGCCATCACTCCAGGGTTTGTATCATCATTTGGGCAAAAGCTGCCAAAGTACTAATGGTGGGGCTATTTGTGCCCCTGAAATGGAAATGAATATTCATATCTAGGAACAACAATTAAAAAAAAGTATTAGAGCCCACAGCCTCAGCATAGGTGGTTCTTTCCTATTTACACACAGACTATGAATAAACAAAAAGGAAAATACTGAACATGTGTCTTCAAAGGGGCTACACTGAAAGGAAGTAGTGTACTGGTAGGCATCCTGTCTTTCTCATTCAAAAATTGCCAACACAGATCTCCACTCCAGAAATTTAATAATCAAAAAATTGCTAACATAGACCTCTGCTCCAGAAATCTAATAATCAGTAAATCTGCAGAAAGACAGGCTGAAAATTATTATTAAAAAAAAAAAAGTAGTTCCCCAAACAAGCTTTAAAACAAATTATTGGGTCTAGACACAAACAGAATTACTTAAAAATATACATTCAGCTAAATTGAAAGTGCAAAACCTTAACTAAGTGTATCTCACCCACTTCTAAATGCAAATCAAAGCATATTTGTCTTCTCATGTATGTATCTTAATGTATATATCTTCATAAACAATTTGCGTGATTTGGAAGGTAACTGGGATGGAAAATGACTGGTTCATGTAGTACTTGGTAATTGTTTTAGGAAAAGATTATGAATGAGTGTAGGTCCATCTAATCCCTATAAAATAACAAAAAAATGAAGATTTGTTCTTGCATCCTGCCATTCATTCACTCTCTGCTGACATTATAGATGTCAGAAAGTCTGTTTAAAAGCTTGCTATCTCTATTCATCTTTGTTTCTGGCATGAAATAGAGACTATAATAATCTTGTCAAGCCCACATTTAGACACTAATTCATGACCCTCTGCTACAATTTAGAGAAAATTCATACATAACTCTTTTAAACCAAACTATGACCCCAGACCGAAGGGTAATATCTAGATTCAGCTGCCAAATACACGCTGACTAAAGCCACCCACCCTGATGTTTCTGTATGGATGAGATGGTCCAAACAAGCAAGACATGTTATTTTTCTTTTTTAACCTGAAGACTAATCAGATTATTTTTTTCCATTTTGAGATATCAGGTATTCAATTAGGCATGATCTTACTTTCCTGGGAAGAGAGAAGGAATCACCTCTCTCACAATTTAAATACTATGGCAGAGCTGCGGAAAAGAAAAAAACAAGTTGAGACTGCATGCAGCATCCAATGCCAATGCCAACGAGAAGTGGTGACCCTCGGCCTTCCAGCAAAGCCTAAAACTCCTTGTCAGGGACCCGGCCTACATAGCTCATGCAGGAGGATACACAGCAGAGCTGACCATTACTCAAAACTTATCTGTAGACTTGAAAGGACAAATTCAAAACAGAACTGGAGTACTGCGTACATACAAATGGAAACATCTTCTGTGAGCAGTCTAGATACAAATGCACTTCTGCAAGGAACCTGGATACAAATGTAAATGTACTTCAACCTACAATCCCCTAACCTCCTTTGAAATCTGAAAAATGTGACAGTAGAAGCAAGTACTGTCACAAAACCTGTTAGCATTTTGATACATAAGCTACCTAGATTGCAAAAATCCTTTAGGAAATAAAAAACTTGTTTGGGGTTTTTTTTTTTTTCTTCTTTTTTTTTTAGGTATTTTATTCTTATTAATTTGATAAAGAGAATGGAGGAAAAAAATGCTCATTATTAGAGAAAGAAAGGTATGCCATACTGGTAATGATGGCAGTAAACTAGCTGCCCAGCTCTGCCTGTCGAAGGCATCATTGACATGATGAAGAGCAATGATACCGATAGATTTCCTGTCTCCTATATTCTGCTATTTTCATATGACCAGTTATGGATTTTTTCACATACACAGGAATTACCACACATTGACCAAAGAAATGCAGTCAGCTCCTGTTGATTTAAGATGGGGAAACATCATCTAATGTCATACACCAGTTAGGTCACAAAGTGGTACAGAATCGCGCACCCATCTGAATTTATAGAAATTTATTTTAGACAGAATGTAATTATCAAAATTGTGATTATCTCTGAACATTAGCATTACCACCTTTCTTAACAATTAAAGGTACTGCATAAATTTAAAAGTCTCCAGCTGAAAAGAAAAGCTGTTCTATTTGAAAACAGTGACAAAAATAAATAAATAAAACAAATGCCCACTGATTTGAAACAGCATTTCTACAGATTTTTTTTCTCATAGACAGTATCTTTCTCAAAACCACCATGTACCATTTTATCATTAGCTTATACACTGCTGCTTTATGGTGGTATTATTTAATTTATTTCATTCATGTTGAAGCAGAGAGCTCTGCCCTCTTGACCCCAATTTTCACTTAAAGAAACAAATTTCTTTTTTGCAAACTAACTCAATTTTTCTTCTGTCAACCTTTAGCCTCACTTTAAAATATTAACCTTTTTCCTATCATGATAAGCATCCAACTTTCTTCTATCCAAATTTAATGTTAATCACCATATCTTATTGTAATGTTATATTCACTTTTAGCTACCCCTGTCAAGCACACAAAAGTAATTTAAATCTATACATCCCCTTGGAATGTAGTAGCAGTTGAGCATTTTTGTATATGCCAAAACTGCACGATCCCTTTAAAAAGCATTATTTATTTGAGTATTTGCATTTTTTCCATTTTGTACTCTAAAATGTTAGCTAAAAGATGTGTTTCTCTTTTGAAAGAAGAACAGGAAACTGAGACAAGGCTGAGGCTACGCTTCCAAAACAGAGAGCCATGCAGAATTACCACATTCACTTGCCTGCCTTTTCTGCCAAAAACCATTAGGCAAGATGAAGATATAGCAGAATTAGGGAGAGGAAGCCTGAACTGGAGGGAATTTTTTTCCTACATTTATTTTGATGCTATCCTACTAAATTAATTGAATGAGCTGTATCAGTGTTGCTGACAGAAGAATCCACTTTATAACAATTACTATAAATAATTTAAAACTTTAACACCACATAAAATAAATAAGAGAAATTCTTACATCATCTCTCTAGAAGAAGCATCTAAATAAGATATATTAGCTATCATAAATATTAATGTTGATTTTGGACTAGTTTGTAAAAATGTTGAGTGCTCTAAACAGCTGTGACCTTTGAAAGTTTGAAGTAGAAGCTGGAAATACTTCAGAAACTGCAAATTGGGGTTTACATACAGGTGCTCGCTATCAGGAATGTATACAGTGACCTTACTTGCTCTTCCCATGGAAGAGTGTTTCACCCATGTATACGGAACTGCTGAGAAGAAACACCTATTTGCTTCAGGAGGAGGACTGAATGTGTACATTTTTCCTTCCTGGTATTAACCTTTTATCCTTAAGAGTCCATGGTACCATTCATTTAAAAGATTGCAAAACATAAACAAAACAAGGCCTAAATAATATGTGAAATACCTCAGTGAATGAAAACAGTGACCCTCTCTTTGGCCATTTCAATCTTCCAATGTAACTGTCCAATATTGACATGAGTCTCCTGCATCATTACGTTGTAGCACATTTACCATGGAGAATAAGCTAGTCAAGCTATATTTAAAAAAATAAAAATCCAGTGAGAGCATTATCTTTGAAGAGCTTTTTAAAAATCAGTTGCTTGCTGCTGGAACAGTTTTCTCTAGCAGCAGGAAAACTTTGGGTATTTTTAATATTTATGAAAAAACATAAATTTTTTTACAATGGAAAATGTCAACAAGTTCTATAAAAAGCCAAACACTTGAAATACTTTTTGTCACTTTATAGCGGAATGAATCAACAAATATAACTTTTTAAACTTACTATTAAAAACTTGGAATATGGGAAGATTCAGTCTGGTCCTGCTGGGATCTTTATTTATTACACTGAGCAAAATAATCCTAAAAAGATTCCAATTTTTTATAAGCTCACATTTTCCTACCTTAATACAGACAAACTAAATAGATCCCAAACGAAGAATGAAACAACCCAAGACCTATTTTATGTGAAAACATCGCTTCATGTAAAGAAGAAAACCTGCTTATGGGTAATTGCTGTCCCATATGTGTCGGGCTCCGACAATAATGATCTCGTTTGTCCACTAGAGGGCAAGGAGGTGGAAAATTAAAATATTAAACTGAAAGATCACATATTTCAACAAATATTTCAAGCAAAACTCTTGATAGTACGAACAGTAACATCGTAGGAACACAACTAAAGCTAGCTGGAACCTGTATTCATTAACTATCTGAGTTTTCCTCCATGGTAAATGACCCTGTTCAGATGAGGATGGCAGTACTTTATGCCCCTGGAACCCACTAATGTCTAAAGATTTTCATGGACATTAAACTGCAAAAGGTTTGATCAGAATTGCAGAGCTGCTTTATTTTAGTAGGACTGGGCCTTATCCAAAACCCACTGAAATCATTCCAGGTCTTTCCACTGATTTCAGTAGCTTTGGACTGAAAGGAAACCTGACTGAAGAAACATTAAAAAGTGTGCGGAGCAGCACTAAGCACAACGAAAGGGAGAGAGAAAGAAACTGAACGCATCACTCTATTCAGATGGTTAGATGATAAAAGAGAGGGGGCACTGTATAGACAAAATAAAACCATAATATCCTGATCTTTTGCAGTATCATTGCATTCTGTAAATATACGCTGAAAGGTGGTGATGCCATACAATGAAGGCATCACCATGTCTCATCAGGACGTCTCTCTGGTTCCCTGGGCAAGAATAACTCTTCAGTTACTCTTAGTATGAACACAACAGTTCAGATACTCGTCCAAAACTTTCTATAAAGTCAGTTTTGCAGAGTTGGTGTGTTCCACCCTGCTTAGTTCAGGCCATGTATGAATAGTTTGGGTGGAACAGAATGAGATTTCTTTTATAACGATGAGTCACGCAAGCTCAGCTGAGAATCTCTTTGGCTGGATGGATTCTTTCCTGGCTGCACATAATCACCAGTAACTGTAAGCCACCCGAGGCATATGCCACCTGTTGATATTGTAAAATTGAGGTGTACAGCATTTTCAGCAGCCTGGTAGCTCAACCAGTAGAGAAAAAATGCAAACTTGTTTTTGTTTGCATTTTACCTGCAAAGCTAAATACATTTCTTGGTGGCTTAGGTTAAAAACAGTCATGAAAAATTCCACTGTGCTCTTTTGAGCATCGCTATACGCAGCAAAATAAAATCTCTGGAGGCAAAATGCTTTCTTCTCTACCTCCTTCCCCTTTCTAATACACAGCCTCAAGAAAGTCAAACAAACATTACACTGAGAAGTGATGGGACGAGGGGAACACAGTTAGATTCCCACTTTCTCCATGATCCTTGGTCAGTTCTTCAGGGGGTTATTGCCAGACATTACACTGGTGACTACTGGAACAGAATAGGCCAACCTAGGGGAAAAGTAGGGCCAAGAGACCGACTGACTTCTCTCCCTCAGGACGAGAGAGGTGGGTGTTAGGACCAGTATTTTCCCACCCTCTCACAGAGCCAAAAATTTACCACATGTTCTGGGAAAAGATTTTGGTGATGTTAAGCAGTCTAACCGATAGTACTGTGGTCAAATCACCACAATATGTCAATCCAGTTTTTTACATAAATTTAAAATATAAGTAAGATACAAGTCCAACACAAATCTCTCCAGTCAGATAGTTTGTGCAATCTGAATTTGCTTTAACAATAACTGCTTTGAACATAAAAAGCAAGATTCACAAGAGTTATCTGATCACTGTCATTATCTACTGATAATTTTTTATCGATAATGGCAGTGATTTCAGACTTTTAAACATAACAATTGTACTATATACTATGAACAAGTAAACTCCACAAAAGGGAACACGATCTGAACTACCAAGCACAGAAATGTTTTCTGCCTGTAGGATGACGCAGTTTCTAAGTCACATTGTTCGGGCAGGTTATTGTGTTAGATATAATGATAGATCTAAGCATGAGATCCTGAAGATTACTAAGAAAACCTTTGTAATGAACTTGAACAGACCCCTCTGGTCCTGTGAGGCTCCTCACAGCATCAGTTGATTCCTGGGCAGCACAGCATTCGCTCTGCTGAAACAACCTTCTCATATTCTTGTGCTAATGTATCAAAGCATCATACTGAACAAAATTGCTATTATTCTTTTCATACACGTGTTTTTCAATTATCAATAAACCCACTGCAATAAAGTGCAGCCAGGTCCCGACCTGCTTCTGTCCTCCAGTACTCCTCTCTGTTCATGCCGCTATTACGCATGAGGTAGCAGAAAAAATCCTTCTCCCCCAGTGTCTCGGTTCCAGACTCTGCCAGTGAGTGAGCCTGTGCTGTTGACCTCAGCTATTCTTTCTGAAATCCTGTATATGCCCTTTACTGTATGTGAGCAGTTCAGTTTAAGAAACACACAACTTTATGAAATCAAACCAAATTTTCACTACAACAATCATTTGAAGCATATTCCCCACTGGGTTTTTTTCCTATCAAAATGCAGGTTTTCATCTGTCTTCCTTATAGTACCAAAGTTCCTAAAAAAAGCCTCCTTTTTTTTCCCTACAGAGAGCAGCTTAGAAATTTCCTTCCCTTTCTTTTGGTGTCAAAACTTCGGAATAATTTTTATCAGTTAAAAAAAACACAGCAAAACGAAACTCTGTTTACTTCATCAGAACCTTATCTGAAAAAAAAACACAAAAAAGAAAATCAAGGAAGCTGACTACTTTCTTAAATCTAAGAAGGCTTAAAACCCAGAACCCGTTCTCTGAATACAAATAGTTATATGTTCTTAATTATCCAGATCCCTGACATTCCTTTTGAAATGAAAATGCACACAGAGAAAATGTGATTATCAGGGGAAAACATTCTATATCTATACAATATTTAAATAATTTTTTTAAATTGTATTATATACCAAGATTTTTAAAAGCAAATGGAATATTTTTAAAACTATATTCTGCAGTAAAATCAGCTGCCACTTGAAGAAGGTACAAAAAATAAGGTTGATAATTGAAATTATTGACAGAGTGATAACTCTCTGAGTAAGCAAAACTTGACTTCGACAGGAATTATACACGAGTTAACACCGCAGGATTGGTCTGCACAATTGCCAAATGACTTCCCCTTTCTTCATCTTGTGTATTTAAACCCAGTAAAACCTTGATCCCTTGACAGAATTTTATGTTGTCACTAACATTACAGGACATTCCGGTTTGCCTTTGTGTTCAGAAGAAGCCCTTCTGCTGACATCTATTATGTACAGTCTGCTTGCATTTGCAACTGTGCAACGCAAACAACGCGTAGGGAATGACCTGTTCAATTCCATGCCATCAACAGAAAAAAATGCCGAGTTTGGAAGCACAATTAAAAACAGTAGCTGCGATAAAGAACGTCCCACCAGTTTACTGTTCTGACCACAGGAAGACTCCAGGAGTAATAGCCGTTGTGTGTTTATGGAAACAGGGAGGTGACTAAAAAGTGCCCTGTCAGTTTTCGGCTCTGTCTTGCCAGCTGCATTAAAATGCAGCCCTGAGCAATTTTTTCTTTTTTTTTTTTTTTTTCTGGAATTTCAGGAGCAGAGAGTACAAAAGAGCTGATGAGCAATGAATGCTTCACCCTTCCTCAATTAATCTTGTCTCTCTACCTTTGCTTTTGCTTTCCCTCTACATGAAGGTAATAATGACACCCTCATCCATTATCCTTTTATCCCTGTTATTCTCGTGAAATTGCTTAATAATATGTTACAGATTCGTCTTCACTCACATAATTCTTCCTGTCATTTGCAGTATATCATCCTGCAAACATACAGCCCACTTTCACTGGCCGTTCTTTGAAGATTATTGTCAGTGACATCTTCAGGATGCGTTTGGAATCTGGAGCATCATTTCCGTTGCGATGGGGAATTACACTGACTTATCTGTCATTGCCAAAAGCACAACAAGCAATTCAGTGTTAATGCAAAGGTAACACAGGTTTTTATCATGCCGCCAGAACAAGAGCTCTTGTAAATTTATGCTAATATGGCCCTTTTATAGTTTAATAACCTCCTCCCCTACTGGAAAAGAGGGCACATGCACATGCAGGAGCAGACACATACGCACGCACACACACGCACCCACACATGCTGGTAGTTTAATAATCTGTGTCACGGTGTGGGAGGTAATTTGTAGCTGATCCTCTTGTAATTATTTATTTTAAATCTTTTTATGAATGCTAATCTTATATAGTACAGCGGATCTCCAGTTTTACTAGATACATAGAAATTGTGAGAAGCAACCAAACGGCTTCTATTTCTAACAGTAGATATCAACCATAAGTAGTTTCCACGACACGAATTCCCTATTTCTCAACAAAATAATAACAGATCAGGTTTTTGATTGGGTTTGTTTTCTTTCTCTTCTTTTCTGTAAGGCTATGGCTGGTGATTCCATTTGCTTTCCTCATCAAGAAATCCACAGTACTACAAACGAGCCCTTCTCCCTGATCCAGGGTGGCATTCCAGAGGGACCCTGGCGATCCTGCCTGCATGCCAAATCTGACAACACATGACAAGCCGGTCGGCGTGCAGTAATTTGACTAATTATACCGGATTAGAGCATATTAATGCAAGCTGTTTTCTCCAGAGTTAATGACCTGCTGACTGGGTTCTGTAAGGCCCCACTAGGTCTACAGACAGCTAAAAAACAAAACCCTGCTTTCTAAGCCCTCGTCATTTCGCATCAGCAAATGAGTATATCAAACTACTGAGCAGCAAAATTCAAGCGACATTTTGTGTGCTACAAACCCATGCAGCTTTCCCTAACTTTCCACCTCAAGGGTTTCTTTGATATAAATTTAAAATCTGCTGTTTTCTTATTTATTTCCTTCCTGCAATGCAGAGTCCAGAAACTGAGGAAGATTATTTTTTTCTAGATTTCCCACCAGTTTTTTATTAATAAGCAGAGGGGAGAGAAAAATAATTTATGGTCACTATAATACTGCCATGTGGTTTCATTATTATGTCAAGATTCTACACTTTTTCTCAAATAATTCAGTATTATACAAAAATTTATGAAGTGACGTTCTCAAATTGAATGTTTTTCACACATTGGGATAATTATTTTGGAATTGATTTTTTTGTCTACTTTTTTCTAGCTGAATAACTTTTTCATAAAGAGATTGGCTGTTGTTTTAAAATATTTTAAAAGTGAATGAAAAATATTTTCCAGACTTAAACTGAATTGTTTAAAAATAATTTCATTTTAAACTTTGGCTTGTTTTAAATAAGGGTTGTTAAGAACACAATCATTTTGACAAATATGAAACAATTGGGCTGAATTTAAAGTTTTTTCCCCCCAAGATCTATGGATAACCTTTAGCAACATGATGAGGGCTTTGCATGTAGCTGGGTATATATAATGCAGGTTCTCATATTCTGAAATATAGAAACATGTTTTTCATTTGATGATTTTAATGTACACATAACTGAATCATCTTACTATTCTAAAATAAATTCATGTGAGGAGCTCCTCATACACACAGGCTCATGTATTCTTATTTAGAGCTTGGAATATTTCAGTACTCCACCGAATACCGAAAATATGCCCATTTAGCATATTCTTATTTAGAGCTTGGAATATTTCAGTACTCCACCGAATACGGAAAATATGCCCATTTAGCATAAGACAAAAGTCACTTCTTTTCCTTCTTTTTTCTAATGTCATTATTTTAAACACATGTATGTGTTACTTTCTGGAATAACTAGAAATATAAAATCAAACTCCTTGCACATTTTTCTTGAAATATAGACAAAAGTGGGTAACTAAATCACAGCTCTGATGCACTGAGCATGTATTTCCAATATAAATGTATCACTGATGCAAAATATGATAGATAAATAAATAAATAAATTTATCGCAGGGAAAAAGTTAGAGTTTATGTTAGCACTATAGTATTTGATCCATTATAATTCTACATATACATTTGTATCTTATGTCTCATTAAGGACTAATTACATACATCTAGCATGGAAGTTATACACAGGGAACCAAGTACTGCTCTTATGCCCACATGTGTACTTAGAGTAACTCAAATGGAATTTAAATTTATTTTACCATAAATGAGATGAGAAACATACTCAATTAGCCCATAAGGTCTTTGAGTCAAATTAAAATTGGTACAATCCACTATCAAATTAATTCTGCTTTGCATTTTGTAAGCCAGAAGAAAATTGGACTATGTGTTACTTGTGCTTTCAGAAAGCATTCTTTCCTTTCAGTGAGTAAAAGAAGAGGGTCTGAGGAACACTGGTAGAGCTGTAAAAAGTCCTAGAGGACTAGCTCGATCAGGAAATTGGTAATGGGCTAGAGAACTTGACTCTAATTTACTAGACTATATACAATAATTGAACCAAATCCTGGTCTTGCCTTTAATTACCCTAAGATCCCCGCTCTGCCATTACTCTGAAGAGCCTGAAAGTTATCACCCTCAGATTGCTGTTCAGTAATCTATGGAAAAGGAGATGTCCACTGCAACCTGAAAGGCAGTTATCAAACGTTCACAGCAAAAAGGCACCACCACCCTGGCATTCTTGTTGGTACTCTCAGCAGAGGACTGGAGGAGTGAATGGGTATGAAGGCTACTAAGCTGTCACCTCTAAGGGGGATCCCTCAGGTCATGGGTGAAGCATATCAGGAGGGCAGTGTGGGAAAGGCAGAACTGGTGCTGCTCATGCATAAATAAAGGACTTTGGTCTTCAGGGCTGTCAATCCAGCATCTTTCAAGAGAACCAAATTCCTTATACACAAAAAGTGTAGATAGCCCTTCTAAAAGAAATAAAGCTGGCATCTGATCCTCCTCTGGATAACTATGTAATCAGTTTTATACTGAAGTTGCTTTGACAGTAAAACTAGGTTTAGTAAATGTTTGGGTTTTTTTATGTTAGAAGTAAGAAGGAAAAATAAAACAAACAAAAAAAAAAAACAAAACAAGGTATATGGTGATGTTACAATAAAAATCCAAATAGCTTCATATTTTAATATAGATAGACATTATCTATCTAAAATGAAATCTATCTACCTAAACAGAAGAAAATATAAATTTTAAAATGAGGAAAACTTCTATATAACACTAAATAGTAGCAAAAATGTACACATTGATACAGGAAATCTCAGTTAGATTAGCTTCATTGCTCTTAAGAATTTATGCAGTACAGACTTACTGTAATTGAGAAGAAATGTTTAATTCCTGACATCATGTAAGTTCTGAATCTGTTTATCTAAAATTCCAACCTTTGCAGCTGACAGAAATTTTTAGGCTTTACTTGAACAGCCTGATTACCATTCACACCTTCAGATCTCTGTGACACTGGCACGAAATGGTGACTGGGAGATCTCCCAGAAACTTACACGGATGCATAAATCATGCTGTTGTCTTTCCTCTTATGGCTAAATAAATCCTGGTAGAGAGGGCAGAAGGCTTGCAACACTAAGGTCCGCTCTGATAACTTCCCAAGAGCTCAAAGGTTGTATCTAATTTACATACAAATGTCCACATGTATATTTGTAAAACACTCCACTGAAATACAGAACTGAAATATCTTTTTCCATCATTGTGTTTTCTGGTAGATAAGTAGGAATTAATGACTGGTAACGTTCACTAATCTTAAACCCCCTTTTCTTTCAACCTGTAAATTCTAGCATTGCAGGTGTGAAATCCATTCTTTTTTCTTGCAGACCCCCTATACTCACCCAAAGCATAGAAAATGAACAAAACTATAATAAAAGGAAGTAGCAGGAAGGCAAAGGGGACTTTTACTCAGCATGGGAATGTGTTCACTAGTTTTGTTTTGAAGAAATAATAAAGCATTTTTTCAGCCTATCAATCACAAATTATCAGACTACAAAATATATTTTATGTAATAGGAGTTATTTCATAACCACTACGATTCTTCATTTCAGTTTGTTACAGTTTTACAAAGGGCATCTCTCCAGGCTGCAGGATGCTGAAATTATAAAATGAAATACCTTCCTGAAGGTAGCCAGGTTAAAAAAAAAAATAACCTGGCATGTGTTGAATATATACACGTAATGGTCAGGAAGACAGCATACTAAAAATCAGTGCTGGAAGCTTTCTGTAATATAAAAATATCTGTTGATACCCTATTTTACCTGGGCATGGCAAATGGTACCTGGAACAAATGCTTCTATAGTCAAGTGACTGGATTCTCTTTGGACTAAAGAAACTGAGTAATAAAGAACCAATATCTGTGACATTCTGAATCTCATATTATTCTGATCCTCTTGGATATCTAGAGCTCAGAACAGCCTGAACATCTTCAAACGGGCTTACATCATACAATTTACATTCACTTCATTCATTTGTGATACTAATTTATGCAAAAGCCTTAAAGTTGGGATAAATAAGGAAAAAACAAAACAAAATACACCCACACACGCCATTTGTTACTATTGTCACTCTCTTGTTCCAGAGTTAGGCAGTGTTTTTGAGGAAAAAACACTCTCCACAGGAGACATACATTATGAAAAGAATTGGATAGTCGAGATTTTTATTTCACCAGCCACTGTGCATAGTGGGATCCAAACCGAAAATACATTCCCATTTCGATAAAGTTGACAGAACAGGTTTTAAATTATTTCTTGTTACTTCCATCAGACACATCATCTTAATATTTCACTGAGAGCTCAGCATTTTAAAAATGTAATTATTTATGGGTGTCCAAAGCCCTAAAGCCAGCTATTCCTGTCTAAATGTAAACAAAGATCTGATTGACTACAAACACAGACTACATTAAAATCAATCACCATTTATTATGCACAGTTTACTGTTGAAGCTAAATTCTCATCAAATGAGATTCAAGAGACAAGTCAAAACTTCTTTAAAAAATTATGTTTTAAGTGGCATTTCCTAGAATTTAAATTCAATGAACAATAATATACATAGAGTTTTTGATCTGGCTTAAGTATTATCTAATAATGATGGTACTAAATAAAAATCACTAGAAAGCTATAGCATCTGCAAGACAACAAAAAAGGCTTACAGCAGAGACTCCATGAAACATTTAGCTGGTATTTTCCACACACTGATCCAGTGAAAAAGGGTAAGCTGTAAAAATGTGCTTCTGAGAGTTTCAAACCATATTGTACAGAAGTCACATCAAATTAATACTGAGGACCATTTAGAGCTTTTATTCTGAAAAGCTTTTGAAAAGGGATTAAACTATGAAAACTCGCATGATACTAAAGTACCTATTAATGGGTTTAGGGGGGTAGGAACAATGAAAGTGTTATTTTTAGATAAATCGTTACTTTGTATGTAGCAGCACAAAGCATTTGCTAAAGAGACACTGCAACAGTTCTCCAGCAATATCCCACACATCTAAACACTGATTAGCAGGAGAATTTTTCTTGTCATTAAGAACAATCTTACACAGAAAAGAGGGTCTTATGGTTTTCTCTTTAATTTTCAACAGTGTCTATAAATAATTCATTAGGAAAATGTAGTCATAGTCAAAAATTGCGTAAGTAAAACCAGCGCTGTTTTTAGAAGATTGTTATTGTAGAAAATATGACTGCATGTTTGTAGTCTTCCATACGCATATCTGATTATCGAGAGCCTGCTAACAAACTACTTGTATAAAAAAAATCACAATGTACAATGCGCTTAACACGAAGAAAAATTATGTTTTCAAAAAATAACAGGAAACAGCATGAGTAGTGAGAACAAGGAACTGGGGTAGTTGTCATCTCATCAAAAATAATGAATGCTCAAGAGATTTCTAACTTCATCTCTTCCCAGTCATTTGTCCGATAACAATAGGCTACCAGGAGAGAAAAGACTAGGCGCAGAGCACGCTCTTCTTCCTCGGCTCTAGCTAGCACCTGTAACCTCCAAACAACTATGTACCAGCTGAAATCCACATGACGACAGCCCCAAAAGACAACTGGAAATGTTGTTCCTAGCCTGCTGTGCCTCCATTCAGCGATGGGATACACCACATGGTGGATGACAGCTTTGTGTCTGCCCCATCTTGCAGCCTCCCCTCCTCCCTCGACACAGTCATGCACACACAAAACAGTCTTATGGCTAATGATGCAAACATGAAGTGTAAAGTCTCCTTAATTTGACCCTTGTTAAACTCCTAATTGGATTGAGGCGGTCTCAGAGTGGAAAGCAACCCTGGATTATTCAAGAAAGCTTTTACAAAATGAAGACCAAATTACAAAAGGCTTCCACTCTGGCTGCAGGACACCACAAAGAACAGGCAATGAATTGCAGCTGTCACTTAAGTTAAAAATCTAATCAATTGCTTTTTTTCTAAACAGGTAACTTTTTGAACAGTTTCTTCATTGTGATACTCTTCAGAGTGCGCTTGACCCAAATTTAATAAGCTGCTATTAAAGCAGAAGAGCAGCTGTAGAGCAAACACTGTAGAATGATACCATGCATTCAGGCTCTTAATGATTTTAAAATGACTACAACCATTGCTTCATTCAAGAGGAACAAAGCTCAGGGCTCTTTGCTCAACAATGTCTTAACACAAACTGTCTGAACAGACAGCATTCATTTGTCCTTCATGAACCCAAAAGGTCAGCTGCATTGCTGAGAACATCTCAACAGTTTAATTGTGTTTCTCCTGTAGGAAGACCGAGAGGAGAAACTTGGGGATTCCTTGTATATGAAAACTAGCCTTTTTTTTTTCTTTTTTTTTTTCTTCCAAGGAAATATACAGCTTAAGTACAGAGACAAGGGGTGCATGATATGCAGACAGGTGTAAAACATGAAGTAATTATAGAAGCTCAAATTAGTTCCTAGGCCTGAGGCAAAAAAGAGAACAGTGCCTTGACAAAAGGGAATAGCAAATAAGGATAGCAAACAAAAAATGGCTTGAATGTGTAAATTAGCAAGAAAAATGAGACAGAAAAGCAGCTTTACTCTACTATTATTCACCACATGAGAACAGAGCAGCTGAACATGATCAAGAGGGCTTTGGAGGAGAGAGGCAGGCATCAACACCGAAACGAAGCCAAAGAGTGGCAGCTCCGCACTTTCTAGTCAGTCACTCATTATGTGGTGAAGTGCTCTTGAGAAGTGCCTCTTATACTTGACCTATCATATTACTTCTTCTGTAAACACATAATCCCTGCTTGTTAGGTGGTGTCAACACTAGCATTCATTCACTGTGGTAGTCCTTTTGTGTATAGACACTTTAGAAGTGCTGCCAAAACCAAAGAATTGACACCATAATAAAACAATTTGAATTTCAACCAGGTAAACAGATCCTATGCGCTTCTGTAAAATGCACTGTGCAGAGCATTACATCCAGTTTCCCTCATTTGAGACAAAGCTGCTTTCTTATCACAAAACTATTTTCTTTGCGTGTCTTTTTAGCCAGGATAACAACTGAGCACCTAATAATTAACATTAATAAATGAACAAGGTTTAGTAACAGGAATTACAGCTGCTGCAACATATTTGCTTCACGCATACAAAAAATAATAAAAGTCTGCATATTTTTACTACCAGTCAGCTAAGCAGAAGACCCCAAACAAAACAAATTGTGGTTGGGCAAATCTGACTACCTCCTACATGCCACATATTATTACCATGAGGGTCACACAAAAGCTATAAAACCGGTCAGCTGTTATGCCATAATTTCATCCACTCATACAGATATTTCATACTACAGTCTTTGTGGGGACTTATGTCTAAGACCTTCCACTCAAAGATTATACTTTTTGCTGTCAAAGGCACAAATTCATACTTAAGAACACTTTTTTTTAACCAGTCCAGAAGTAAAAATAATTGATTCTGTGCTCCTGCGCTAACAGAGGTATTCTAGACAGAATATCACCCTAACATTTATGAAGTGCTCTGAACAGTTTTGCAGCCTATATGACTAAAAGGATGAATCATTCTTTCATTCAACACTTGACAAAATAGGAGTGAACTTCCTGATATATCACTGAGGATCAATGAAACACACCACTAGACTGGCAGTATTTGGTTAAAACGGCAAGTTTTACAAATGAGTCCACAAAGATACACAAAAGGAGGACTCAGATACAGAGCACCCCACCTCTCAAAGCTAAAGAGCCATGTTAGCACTGGGTCCATCAAGAGGAGCAAGAAAGTAACATTACAGGCCTGATACTGCAACAAGGTGACGTGACACATTACTGCAGCCAGGTCTAGAAAATAACATACTATTATGTTACATCAATGTCATCACCCTCACGCCTGGGATCGCCAAGATTTTTTTGTTGGGTTTTCTTGGGCGGGAAATCGAGCCTACGTTCCTACCCACACGTAAATTTTGCGGCGGAATGTTTTGTGTTCAGGCACTGAACTGTGCGTTTCTGGGAAACCTTTACAACACCACTGGTGTTGGGCTCCTTTTGCTTACTTAGCAGGCAGCAACAGGCAGCTTGCCTACCGTTTGGTTTTCAACTCATCCACCTGGGAGCAAGGGCAGTGAAATATTCCTACCTGTACTGGCCACCGCATCTCATGCAAACACCTCTGATTGAATTCTCAGCAGCCTCAAACAACCTGAACAAACTCACACCAAATGGAAATCTAATTTTCACCCCTTCTACCTTTGCCATTCAACTCTTTCTTCTCCCAGTCCTAACGCTTAAGGCAGAACTTCTTCCCTACATCACTGTCCTTTTAGAAATTCCATTTTACACTGGCTTTAAAAAAAAAAATCAGCTATTCAAGCCTCCTACGTAATACAGTAGCAAGCATTATTTATTACAACCTTTTTACCTTTTCTTTCTATTGTTTTTTCATAATTCCTTGCATTTTCCAAAATTAGACTGTAAAATGAGGCCGGAATCACGTAATTTTTATTTCTCTAAGGTAACATGGAAATATATGTCACTCTATAAATATTAAACAAGACCAATAACAAATAATGTAGTCTTGTGAATGAAGGCCTCGTAAGTCCCATGTTTGGTAACATTAATTTAAGAACATACAGTACCACGCAATACAAGCAAGTTCAGCAGTTTGTGCATCCAAAAAGTTCTCATTCAGTCCTACTCATTAGGACTTAATTTAGAGGGTAAAGAATACGAGCCAAGGTGTCAGTATAATTATCTACACTTTTAAGATGTGCCATGACCTTCTTTATACGTGTTCCCTCTCAACTTCTGGAATCTTTCTGTTGTCTCCCTCTTCCCAACATATCCTGTTTCCCATCCTAATAAAGCTTTCCTTTACTGTATAGATTGCATACGCCTCTGGACAGGTTAACCTCTAGATCGGTGAAGGCTGCTGAAAAGGCTGCTGTTTGCACTGTCTGGGGCTCTGGAGAGCAGCTCTTGGAGAACTACCTTATTCACTTTCACAAAGCAATGACTTCGGCCCACAAAAGCAGCAACTACTTTGTGGCTGGCTCAGTTCAAGCACAGCCAAGAGTAAATCTGGGAAATGCTGACACTTTCCAGCATGATTCACAATATTAGAGTCACCACGTGGGCCAACTGCGCTTAGGTGCACTGGGAGAGATTCCTTAAGGTTGGGATTTCTGCTTAGTGTGGTACTTCTCTTTACATGAAAACCTTACATGTTTTCACTTCAAGTCAATCTTTTCTAAGCAAAGACCTACTTCTTCCTTCATAATTTGTCCTCTGATTTCCCCCTTTGGTTCTCTGTATTGTTTTTTTAGTCCACTCCCTTCAATGAAACAAATTTTACTAGAAATTTTCAAATTAATTTTTCCTGAAAATTTTTAATGTCTTCCATTTCAAAATCATTCTCTTTGATCTTTTTGCCCTGATCTTCAGCCCATCCAGTCGCTTTTTTTTCTGATGCAAGCACAGCATATTTTTTGCTTGTGCTCTTGTTTGTGATTTATTTCTCCTATTCCACAAAGCTGTATAAACTTAACTAAACCGATACAAAAATTGGGGGTTTAATTGAATCGCTATTACTTTGCCTACGCAACTGATCATCACATACAGTACCACAAGGTCAGTGTGAGGTTGGAGTTCAAATTCCTTATGCATTCGCTAAACTCAAACATGCCAGAATTTGCTTTACAAGCAGTCCGACATGTCCACAGTGTAACTGATCGGCACATATGGAATATGGCAAACCCTCTTCCATCAACACTTTTTCAGAATTTCTAGACGACAGACGGTCCAACTAGGCAGCCTGGCCCCACAAACCTCGGAGACTACCAGGAAAAATGGAAGGGCATGGCTTACCAGCAGAAAGGACACTCTACTGCTGACACCGGTGAGCTTAACAAGTAAGAATTTACTGCCCAAAAAGCGACTCGGCTTCTTGGTTCCAATTTCTGCTAAATGTTTATCATTGTAGGTACTAATGAGTACTATTTTACTACTGTTTTCTAGATAGTCATGTAAAACAGGACTTTCACCTGGCCATAACTAATAAGTTTATCATATGTACTAGCCCTAGCATGGCACAGCATAAACATCTAGGTTCAGATAGTCATTCCTGTCAAAAAGTTCACGTAAAGTAGCAAAGGAATGGAAATGAATAAAATGAATGCAGCTTACAGAAGAAAGGAAAGTAGCACCGAGGCTGAAACTACAGCTGCAATTCCCGGCTTTTGGAAGGCCACACTCTGCTCTGAGGCCAACTAAAATGAGACATGAGTTCATGCAACGAAAGTCTGGTCAGCGCAAAAGAATGACATGTAAGCTTCACTGACCCAACTACATCTGATGTAATTAGTGTCATCATTTTAGTTGCTGCTTGATTTGGACTATTAATCTTAAATATTTTATGAAATGTTTAAAATTATATAGAACAGATGTACTCTGACTAAACACGAGTAGATTACTCAGCAAACAAAACTACGCCTGACAACTGCCATATTTTAGTAGCACAAAAACATAATTCCAGCTAACTATGTTTTAAAGGTGTGACAGTATCTCCAGCGAAAACAACTGCTCATTTTTAGGCATTTTCTAACATACCAGTCATTGGAGTTTGTCATGGTCCTTTAACACAGAACAAACAAAAAAACAGGAAACCTTATAAAACGTGCAAAATTATTCTGGTTTTCCTCTATGAGGTGTATCCTATCTAAGGATTTCAATGATAAGAATGTATTGTCAATTCAGCAAACCTCTTGTAATATCTGTCATGGTAAGCAGGTAATACGTGCGTTATCCCAAATGTCAAAACCTATGACAATTGTATTGTCAGCAAACCCAAACCCAGGTCAGATCTCACATCATCATAAATTATTTTGTAAAAAATCGTCCTCAGAACATGCTTTTATATATTGAGGAAATCCAGAACAAAGTATAAAGCTAAACATCCTTACTGCCACAGTCCAAACCCAAATTCTGTTTATTTAAAACAACATAAGCGTAACTGCTACATTATGATACAACTGTTCTCAGCAATCCAGTCAGTTTTGAAAATGTATGTTTCTCCAGACACATTATATACAGGTATACTGATACTCATTATATACAAACAGCTTTTCTCCAATGCTCTTGCCTTCTGATGGTTATCGTCTTGCGTACATAACACTGCAAACTCTTACTAGGAGAACGTGCTCCATGCAAATTCAGGAACAAGAACGAAGTCAGTCACTAGCAGACCTTCTGTCCACTTTTATCTTCATGGTTACGAAGATAAAAATTAGGTTGAAATTTTGTTTTGTTCCTTTTTCTTTCCCAGTCAAAGTACAGATTTTGAAAAATGCTACTGATACTACAAACTTCACTACTGGGACAGGTTAGGGCACAGGCAAACTTCAGGTCTGCTGGTGACCACCGCCTCTTGCTTAACATGTTAGCTGAGGAATGTCATCTTATACGACTCACTTCTGAGAACTAGTGATATCTTCTCACCCATCATGCTGCTTATGTTTTCTTGAGCACACTTCAGGTTGTTTTCACAAAAACTGATGAAAACTATAATTCACTCCCAGTAAAGCCATTTTTTCTACTCATGCAGCTAGTAGGAAGGATGTGAACTCTATTTTCTAAGCAGTTCTTTTCCCAACCTTATGTTTTTTATGAAATGTGTACCAAAATAAGCATTCATCTCTCTTCACCCATTCATACAAGCAGTACTATAACTTTTAACCTCTCTTTTTTCTGTGAAGGAAAATTTTGCTTAAGCACTGAGAAAAAGATGAAAAAGTCTTTCAAATCTGGATACAGAATTAGGGGGTGAAGATGGGAGAAGCTGATATAACTGAAGACATATAACTGAAGACTATTATTACTGAGCACTGATGCTGAGTTACTTGTAAAAACATCCAGCCTGCTTGGATATCTGTGAATCCGGTAGATGAAATGACAAACCCTGCAGCTTCTGCGTGCCCCATTACTTCATGACTTCATACTTCATGAGGTATGTTAGCGCCTTGGAAAAAAGGTTTTTAAAACCATCCTGGCAAACAAATGTATGAGTACTTCTTGTAAGGAGGATGAGTCCCACTAATGTCAGTGGATTTACTTGCCTCAGAGACTGGTAAGTCAAGACAAATTAGGGTGAGAATGGTATATCTAAGGTTAAATAAAGGTTGTCACCGAGGCTTCAGCAAAGATTTTTTGTTGTTGTTGCTTTCTGAAACCTGCAAATCTACCGGGTATTTCCTTCCCAACTTTTAAATCCATCTTTCCAAAAAATATCATCAGTTATCAGAACTCAAATTGCATAATAAAATCTGCTTTGCTAAATGGTATAAAGGGAACTTAACCTTAACTTACGGGGTTCAGAGGAACTCTGCGACATTTAATAGCAGTACATCTAAGTGGGTTACTGCAAGTCTGGGAAGAGTAAACAACTAAACGAGAGCCACACTAAAGTCAATATCCCTAAAGTTACAGATCCCATTTATAATTTCCGTTCATCGCTATATTTTTAAACAGATGTACCCAGCCAATATCTTTGTAATTAGTCTGTGGTACACTGAATAGCAAATTTTCTCTGATGGACTCAATACCACATGCTCCCATACACGTCCAAAGTGGAAGGCACAATATAACCATTTTACAGAACTCTCAGGAATCAGACAGGAGCAGAATAAATCACTCTGCGAACAAGCTGTGTACCAGGCTTCATTAGTTATAATTACCCCCAAAATATGCTCAGCAGAATGCACACGTGTCATCTGGGAGTGACACACAATAGAGTGGGCAACTTATAAACTCCTCCAAGCACAGAAAGAGTCCATAAAACAACTGGCTTGTGCATTTGGATTCATGTGATAACACCTCCTATTGCATAAGCCACCAGATGACACAGATGGGGCAAATCCAAACAAGGAACATTTCTTTTGTATAGGCATTGGACTTCATTTGATGCCTATTCAACCAACAAGCTGAGAAAGCTGAGTATGAAACAGTAGATCTTTGTCTTTTTTATTTCCCAGATTGTGCTACACTTGCTTGAAATAATGGAAAGTATAGTTTTAAATACTTTGAACATAATGACTTAAAAAAACACCAAAGCAAACAAAACAAAACAGGATGTTAAATTTAACATACTTTTGTACAGGCAAAACCAAACACTCTTACCCGACCTTTAAAAGGAACCATGTCTAACATAATATTAAACAGCATCATATTACCAGAAGAGGTAAGTACTGACTGAAGCTCTTTGAGAATGCACATATCAGCAATCACATCTATTCCTTCCTCCAGAAAAGAATATTAATTAACACTATGTCCATGGATCAGATTATCTTTCCTTTAATGATTACTACAGAACTAACCATGGTATGTTTATTGGAACATCGATCTCATCCTAACTTTGCTCTGTAAACTTGCTCTTTTTTTTTCTGCCTCCTGTACTTTCTGCCAATCATAATAACTATTTTCTGTCTGGGACATTCCAATCTCATACCAAATGCACAGTTTTTTCCTCCTATTATGTTATTTGCTTCTTTGCATCCATATACAATAGTGTTCCTGGTCTTCTCATTAAATGCCTTTCCACAACTTTTCTGTAGTTTTTTATTATTGCCCACTGCTATGGAGACTTGATCATGTGAAAATATTGGAGGTCTTGCTTACTGTAATAAAACTATGCTTTACTCAGAGGGAAAATGCTAGTCATATACAGTTCACTGCACAGACTGATTTAATGGCAAATATAATATACAAGTTAAACATGCTCATATATGTCAGTATTTTAATATAAACACAGAAATATATATTGTTTGGATGTTACATGTGTAGGCTAGTGCATGTATACACGTTGATCCGAATGCCCACGTGTTTATTTACTTCTGTATTCAAGTGTATAAACACATACAAATAGACCCACATAAAACCAGACACATGTATGTGTACACACTCAAAAAGCACCCTACACCTTTAGGTGGCATATACAGTGCTTACACTGCGTTAGGTTTCTGACATGCTGTCAAGGAACTACATAATATCCTCATATCTGTTACCTACTTCCAAGACAACCTAGAAAGTGACTCCAAAACTCTGACTGAAAAATAGATTTAAATTATTAACTGAGATCAACCACATGACACTGAGTTCTGTGAAACCACTCCTACCCGCAAAGTAAATACCCAATTTTGATACAGTGGACTTTAACTGAGGTGCATAGATTCAGAGTGGTAACATGAACTGTCATGGTGAGAAGTGAGTGTATACACAATGTGTAAGATCAATTAAGGTCTATTATATGTAGCATCGGTTAACCTGTGATCTGTCACATCTCTGCACCAGTAACACTAGGTGGATGTAAGCAAGGACCGAATTTGGCCCGCTTGGCCCAGTTTCTGTGTAGCGCAACCGAGAGGTCGGCTTTAGTATTCACGCATTCAACACCGGCAAACTCCACATAGCGCTCACAGGCACAGTGGCAGCAATTCCCTATTTCTAAAACATCAGAGAAGCATGAACAATTTGTGAATACGAGCTGCTACGGTATTATTCAAAGTCACTGCCTTCTCCTTTTATTTTCCTTTTTTTTTTTTTTTTTTTAAAGAAACAGATATTGAAAGTATCCCAGCTAATAATTTCATTCTGACACGTGAGTTTAAAAGGTTAAGTTACTATCTGAAGAAAGGTAATCTGGCTGCCTTTCATAGCAGCCTGCAAGCTCTGCAATCTGCATAGAGAGGGGCATTTGTCATCATTAGCTGAGCAGTGACAGCTGGCACCTAGGGTGTCCCAGATTGAAGAAGTGGCAAAGGCACTCTTTTACCTTAAGTTGCCATTAAGTATAGCACGCTTCATAAGGAGCAATAGTCTCGTTTTGTTATACAGCATGAAATAACAACAGTGAATGCATCTGTATTTTCTCCGGCGGGGAGAATGGGCTGATATACAATTAGCAGTTGCCTTTAGACAACAAGACACCCAGTTTATTATATGAGCAAACATCCAATTCATGTAACAAAAATAACCACAATTGGCTCAAAAGTAGGGCACTATATTTTCCTTCAAAGATATTTCAGACTGATTGATTTGTAAATTTTATTTATGGACATGACAAATCGTGAATAAAACACAGTATTTAACTAGAGGTATAGTACTGTTACTTCAAGCTAGGAATGCCTAATTACTTAAAACAGACAGGTTATTACATATAGGAAAAAAAATAGTCCTACGCTGGCGTACAAGCTAACGCAGTACATTAATGCTTTGAAAGAATACCTGATGGAGCACTACTTCAATAGCAGCATTAGAAACTTAAGGTATACTCTTAGAGTGTATTTAACAGTTAAGTTTGCCGCAATTTTTTTTTTTCTTTCAAAACTGTTCCATGAGATTTTGCAAAGGTATTTATATTTAAGAGTGTATTTAATGAACGGAATGTGTAAAAGTCTGTGAAAGAAGTCGTGTTCATACTACCATCAATTACTCAACCTATGAAAGACTGCAGAAATTGTTCATAAACATTAAAAGACACTGATTTGGTTAACTTTATAGAAACAAAATACAAAGCTAAAATCTAATATGCCTTGACAGTAAAAAAAAAAACAACAAAACCAAACACACAACAAACAGAATTTTTAAAAAAAGAAAGGAAAAGCCCTCATTTCTCTACAGTCTCTGAAATTTGAATCATAATCCATAATGCTAGATTTTGCATTATTATGTAAACTAGTTTTTCACAAATAAAACTAATTTTTGTGTTAATGTAAAATCTATGCAAATACATGCAGTCATTTATCAGGGAAGCTGACAAGCATTCCATATTGGAGAGGGAAAATGAAACTGCCTCAAGAATAGAGGCAATTAATTATTTCTGTATTTTCTCTTCCTCTGTCTTGAGGCACAAAAGTTATCCATCCAGTTAAAACAGCAAATGAAATAAAGAGATTTTTTTTTATTTAAACACATATGGCTTTTGCCTGCAATACTGATCACCACAAGGTCTACAGATGCCCGTGGCTAAATTGTACACTGGCAGATGCACACAAGGGAAAACTGTGTTAATGCAGCGTGGTGAACAAAACAAATGAAGAACTGAATTTGGGGGGGNGATTAGGTTAGTTATAAGTTTAACCTGAGAAGTTTTTTTCTCACCTCCTATGTCAAAAATCTGAAGAGTACATGTAGAAGTCAACTTCCATGCAGATCCATGCAATTTTGCAAGGTACAGATCATAAATAATGGGCTTGCCAAGATAAATGGTTATATTATTTCATCTTTACAATTAAGGACTAATAATACATAATGAATGTGCTCACAGAATATAATGAGAAAACTGTTATCCAACATACTTGCTGTCATTTTTTACCTACTTAAAGAAGCAATCTCTTGAAGCATAGCTGAAAATTGCAAGCATTGCAGCACAACCTAGCATACGCCATATATTCCGTGTTTCAGGGGGCTAGTAAGAGTTCTGCACTTGTTAACTGTTCCTTTTGATTAGGTTATTTTAAAAAATTGAAGCCAAAATTAGGCAGTTCCTTCCTGGAAAAAAAATTTGCAGAAGAAAGCATGAAATCGAGATGGCAAAAAACACACTGAAAATACGACAGAATCATGTTGATCACAGTAACTTCTCTCTTAGGCCTGTACACACTGCATAACTTTAAAATTACCACTGTAATGAACAAATAAACAGTAGGAAAGAATATATTTACAGTCTATTTTTGACATGTATTTTGAGTATGTCACACAAAATAAGCAAATCCACCCCAGTAAAACCAGCATTGACAAAAAAAAATATATAAAAAATCAATTTTTTCCCTGGAAGTTTCCCCTAATTTTACAAAATAATTATTCTGTATCAACTGAAAATGTAAATAAAAGAAGATTCAGAAACGTGAAATAACAAAGATATCTCCTTTGCCTCAACTAAAACTAAGGAAGCTTAAGAGAAAACATTGTCACTATCCTAACAGATACGCCGCAATTTTTTTCTTCTTTTCAATGGCACTAATGTATTATAAACGATAACATGCCCGAAAGGCAAAATCTATTTCTACTATTAAGAAAAATCGAAAGTAATATTCCTTTAAGATAAACAGGTATTTCCATAAGAAGCCAGTATTTCTCTCTTTCAACAACTGTATTGGAGATTTATGAAATTACAAGACTACGTGTTATTTCTGTAGTCTTTCTTATTTCAATGACACGGGCACGACGCTGCAAAGGATCCAGTTCTGTATTTTCTGTCCTAGAGCTGGGCTGAAAAAATGGTAGGGAAAAGCAGGAAGGACAGTAGGTGATCTAAGTTAGATTTTCAAATCCAAGTAAGAGGAGAACTAGAGTGATTTGCTGCTCTTAACAGGAGACTCAATTTTCCCCTAGATAAAATATTATACTCTACAATGACAATGTTCCACCAGTTAAGAAAAAAAAAGCTCGGAGTGGTGGTGGGAAAATCAATACATTTTAAAGGCCAAAAGATCTAAGTATCAAGTTTTTCCTGAACAGATCTCACCACTTCTTCCTTAAATAATAAGTTGGTTGACATGTTTATATTACAGTTATAGCTAGGATTTTTTTAGGAACAATGAATAAGTGTTTTTACCAAGTAGGTTGCTTATAATTAAGACCATTAAAAGATTCTGTACCTTTTGAGAGTTATAGAAACAGGCCTGAATATGCGAAAATACATGAAAAATACAGTTTTAATACAGATTTTGAAAGCATAATCTTCCACTCATTTCTCCGAAAAACCTCACCCTCCTCACAAAGGCTTTAGAGCAGATTAGGGAAAACATTTTTGTGGGAGCATCTTATTAAAATATGGACAAAACAGCGCTGTCCTTTCTCACGAAGCTAATTCAACACTATAGCTAAAACACAATGAAATGAGTAGGGAAGTTCTGCTCGACAGAAGAGTAGATGTTTGGGCCAAAAATACATTTCCTCACCAACGCATGGATTTGATGCATTAGATATTTTACAGGCACACTGTATTTCATCCTGTTCAAATGTTAACCTCCAAGTGTTATCCCGCTTTGGCCCTGATCCTGCAAATAACTGCTCGTGCACTTCGCTGTGAGCCTGAAGAAGCCCCTGACCTCACCAGAACCAGCTGAATGTTTCGTTAGCCACGTGTGTATTGGCAGGATCAGGGCCTTCATAAGGTTCAATGAAACGTATTAATCACTCACGACCAACTCACCCAACTCCTCCCTTCACCGTTATTTGGAAAGAAAATATCGGAGAGCTAAGCACTACATTAAAAAATAGAAGTCTGCATTGAAATATGTTAGGCATGTCTTTTTTTAGCTAGATTGAGGTAAAGCGAGTTACACAGGTAATTTACCATACTATTTTAAGGGGAGGGGACAAGTTTTGTTTTAAGTTAGAGGGACTTAACATGCCCGAAGTATTGGCAGCATGGAAATTAGCAATAAACACATAATATGACAAAACGTATATGAAAAGATGGTGCTTACTTATAGCTTTATAGAGACTAGTGTTCAAAGATTCTAAGCAACATGTTTTCTGCTGATTTCAACAGCTCTAGCATCTACTTACAAGATGATGTAGTTTAGTTTGTAGTTGATATGAAACCAGCTCACAGAAAAACACTAGTCACAAAAATAAGTATGTTCAGGACATGCCACTGTCCCATTTTGACTGGGCAAATAAGGTGTTAGGTTACTTATAAAACATAGCATGAATAAGCTAAGCGATGCCATAATTTATATAATGATGCATTTCAAATGCTCCCACACTTCAGTTTCGACTTATATTTTCTAACACTCTAGTCCTCTCAGACAACGTATTCTGGGGCCAGAAGTTACCAAGGGGAAAGGTTAGTTTAGACATGAAGTCTTCGGAAGCTGCTCATCCAACACATACAGCTTTATTTTCAAGGTCAACGTTGAATATTTTCACTCATTTAATCATATACAGCATGAGAGAGTAATGAGAGTTCTGCAGTGCTGGATGACCCACTACAGATGTAGTAGATTAAAAGGCGCTAATCCCCCCTGATTCCACACTCCTCTCCCAGTTCAGCAGAAAAGAGCATTCTCCAAGCAGGAGATCTTTAAAAAAAAAAAACAACCCAGTGTTGGACTGCTTAAATAAAACGCTGTACTTTAAGGAATGTCTGGCTTTGGGGAAGCTGATGGAGAAGTGAACCAAATGAATAATTCAATGCATTTTTTTTTTTCCTGCTTGAAGGTTTCTGCAGTTCTAGCTGAAATTACAGTTGTGCAAGCTCCATGTTTACTATTGAGATGTAACATATTAAACAAAACAAAGCAATTACTGTTTTTCGCCTTAACAGATTGCAGATTAGAGGAATTTAAAGCATTAACAGTTCATCTGTAAGACCTAGGATCACCAAGTCCAACAGTAATGCAAACTCTTTTCATGTTTTTTTTTTAATTTTAATGGGAAGAGAATACATACACATGTTAAGTGTAGCACTAATGAATGCTAACTGTGTACTGTAAAAAGGAGCTATACCACATTGTTTTTCAAAAAAGTAAAAAACATTTGCAGAAGACTAGCTAACAAGAAAACTTTTTGCGTAACTAATTATACAGAAATTTATACTATAAAATCTAAGTAATGAAGTGTATAAATTCATTAAAATTGCACTTTTGCAAACACTATAGCAACATACATTTAAACTTAGCTTTTCACTTGTTCCTAAATTTGAAAGTGGAGGCAAACTGTAAACTACCGAATAAGAACAGAGAAAATTGCAGGTACCATCAACTTCCATCACAAAAAAAAATGATGCTGCCTATTTTATATAATGTGACACTTAAAGCAAACTCGACACAAATATCTGTCTTTAGTTTTCTTACTTGAAAAAAAGTAAATTTATTGTTGCTGGCAGGATGATATGGATGAAATAACCAGGATGAATTGAGGGGGGAAGGGGAGAAAGAGGAGCCAAGAAATCAGATACATTCAATGAGCCTTCAAACTCACTTCAGCAGCAGGGATAAATAATTTAATCAACTCAGCTTCATTTTTTTCCTAGCTCCCAGCGCAATAGGCAGATATTAAAAAATAAAACTTTAAAATTCATGAGCAGTTGTGTGTGGAAGAACTATCACTATATAATAAGAAATATAAAGTGATAACAATACAAGCACTTTGTGTGTGTATATGCATCCACATGTGCATTTTAACTCACACTTTTCACCATATGAAAAGAAATTATTGGTGACATTTATATACGGCAACTTTCTGGGTGTTTTTATTTTCTTTTTTTTTTCTTCAAATTACATTTTGGGGGCATGGGCGAGTACCTGCAGTCAAAGATTTTCAACACCATTTGGCTTTTTGGCTAACACGAGCACTATGTGACAAGGCACTGTAGTTTGAAAGATTTGGAATAACAAGCAGAGTTCAACAAATGCTGTTATAGTACCCCCTAATTAGGAGAAAATATCTAGAAAACAATAATTTGGTAAAAGTCACCAATATCATATGGTACCATTATCATGACAAATGATCAATCATCATTTTAATGAGGTGATTTTAATCTCAATTTTCCAGAACAACTCAATATATATAAAAATAAAACTCAGTGATGAAAAGTTGTTCCTTCCTTTTATAATTTATGACGTACACATTAATAACTACATAAAAAACCTAAATGCAGTAAGTGGTCAGAAGCTTCGAAAATATTCATATTTTATATCAGACATAGCCAGATAGATAATTATTTTTGGAATCAAAAAAACAAACCACCGACTTCTTGTCATGTTAAACTATCGGGTCACCTTAGCAGTCACATTTCAGTGGCTGACTAGTGGCAGCGATGCCTAAATCCACAAATTTTAAAACTATCGCACGTTTGTTGTGTATGTGTGAAATGAGATGATGTAGTGAAGTTAATAGCAACTTTTAGCGTTAAACATCACCCAGCCAAGGCTAAAGCTAGTATTTCCCATAGCCACCAAGATACAATAAATACGTATAACCTGCATTACTTGGTATCAGGGGTTAATCTCAGCGTTATGCATTAAAAGCTCTGATTTAGGATATAAACCGCAATTTTTATTTAAATTCATTTTGCCCCATTATGAAAATTAAGGCTACTGACAGCTTAAAGGTACGACCCATCGTCTTCTGCCTTTGGCAACTGAGCTAAAACCCACGGGGCGGGGGGGGAAATAACCAAAAAAAAAAAAAAAAACAAACCCCCCAAACCACCAAAACCTCGACCAAAACATTGCCGTCCCTAACGTGTAGCTCTGCAGCAGCCCAAGCGACGAGAAGTTGAGCCGGGGGCCGGTGTGTCCCCTGCGCGGGAACGGGCTGTTCCTTTGGCGGAGATGAGAGGAAAGGACAACCTTTTTGTCCGCCCGCTTTAATTTTCGGGTTTTTTTTTTGTTTGTTTG